>PVIC010004476.1:0-62412 GCA_004025085.1 Thryonomys swinderianus
CATGAGCCACCACACCCAGCGTTGTTGTGTGTAGTTACCAGGGATTGAACTCAGGACCACTTGCAAGGTAGGTGCCAGAACCACTGAGCTAGATCTCTAGCCCAGAACACCACAAGTTCTTATATGAACTACAATGAAAATAGTAACAGCACTTTACAAAAAAATCCTTACTTCAATTATCACACCTATGGCAATCTGCACACATGACAACAGAATGTTCCAGGCACATATATTGCTCACACTAACAGCACATGTGTTTTGTTTTCTTAGTCTTTTTGTAGGACATACTTGACATTTACTGGTCTTGCTGTTTTGTCAGGAGTTTCTTATTATATTATACAGTATATAGTTAATGAGAATAAGCAATACTAATAAAATGAAGTATTAAATTCTCAGTATGTATTGTGCATGTAGAATGGACATCAACATTTTCATGTCATCTGTGCAGTTGCTTATAAAACCTGAAAGATAACATCAGAAATATTTTCCTGTATGAACTACAATGAAATGCCAATAAAGTTCTGCAATGAAAATAAGCTTTGCTTTAATTCTCACACCCAAGGCAATTTTTATGCATAACAAGTGCATATTCTATGTTCCTATCTTGCTGACACTGACACCAAGTGTTAGCTTTCCTTTCTGATGTGGCGGGACGTTCTTGTTACCTTTTCTCTCCTCCTGTTTTTTCAGAAGTTTTCTATTATACTGTGCAGCATATACTTAGCAGAGAAACAAGATATCAATAAAAATATTTTAAAAATGAGTACTTAGAATTACATCAACATTTTCACAAAGCTGTTTATTTCCTTATAAAGCCTAAAAGATAATAGAAATAATAACTTACATGAACTACAATGTAAATATAAACAAAAGAGTACCCTTTGCTTCAATTGTCACACCCAAGGAAGTTTTCACATATGACAACTTCATGTTCCATACACAAGTATCACTTAAATTGATATATGTATGTTTTGTTTTATTGTCTTTTCTTGTAGGGAACGCTTGACATTTTTTGTTTTCCTATTATCATATCTCTTTGTGACACTGTCCTTATCTGTTCATCTATCAATACACCAGAGTGCCCCACAGTTTTTTGTTAGCTCCCTGGGCAAAAAACAGTACTTTGTTTTCCTCTGCTGTAAATGATCCTTATGAGTTTCATTCCCAATCCTTTAAGAAAATTTCTCTATGATATTTTTCACTTGTTACTTTCTTTGTAAACTATGCCACACAGTTAAAGATCAAGTAAGACAACCACTGGCCAGTATTTTGTTTTGAGTGACATCGTAGTTCCTCCATAACTCCTCAACAATATCTACTCCCCCTTTGGTTTTGTTGCAGAAAGTTTCCATTTCAGAGTTTTGTTTGTCGAGGTTTTCCTATCCGTATCTCCTTCGGGGCACAATGTTGACATCAGAAGCTTGGCAAGGCAGCTAGAAAGAAGCCTAATTTATAAAATAAATTTTATTTTTATATAATAACAAAGAAAATGAAGATTTCAAAATAAAATCAAGAAAATGCTTCCATTCATAAGAACATAAAAAAATTTTTGAAAAAATTAGGAAAACAAAGGCCAGAGTAACATGAGGAAAGCTATAATACATCACAGAGGGAAATTTATAAGAAACTAAATAAATAGAAATAAATAGTTAATCTGTATTCATAAGTTTGAAGACAAGATTCTAAAATGCTATGATTTTTCTAACTGGGCTACAGATTCAACACAATCCCCATAAAATTCATATACTTTATATTTTGCAGAGATTAAGGTGGTACCAATAATCATACTAAAGTGAAGCTCAATTTCAAAAGAGTCTTGAAAATAGCAGTTCAGTTTGTGGTAGCCTAATCTTGGAAACAACCCAGATGCTCATCAGCTGGAGAATAGATAAAGAAGGTGTGTGTGTGTGTGTGTGTGTGTGTGTGTGTGTGTGTGTGTGTGAGAGATGAAATGGAGTATTACTCTGCCATAAAGAATGACAAATTTCATTCATTTATGTGCAAACAGATACACCTTGAAGACACACTAATAAGTGAAATAAATGGATCACAGGTATGTAAATACCATATATTTTCTCTGATATGAGAACCTGTGGATATAAATGAGTTCTAGAATGTATGACAGATTTTGTAAAATAGGAAATATTCAAAGGGAATGTGGTGGAGGAACGTAATGAGGGGAAAGAATAAACATGATTTGGAAAGAAAAAGAAATAGCATGTATATAAGGGGTAGGGGGTTGTGAGTGGGTAGGGATATGGGTAAAAAAATAAAGGAAGCAAGATCGAGCAATATGCTTTATCCTGGTCTCTATCTCTATGCAGTGGCCCTGTGGACTCAGAAAAGCCACTGCTAATGAGTGGGAGCAGCTGTTTTACAAGAAGTGGGGAACAGATCACCAGAAAGAATGATTTACTGCTTCTGTTGGTGATCTGGAGTGCTCTTCTTGTTCACCACCAAGGCAAAATACATGAAGATAAAGGCGACCTTGTAGGCTGCTCTTTCATTCTAATCAAAACACATACAGATTTATTAAGAGCCAACAACAAGACAATTTCCAAGACCTATCCCCTGAAGTGTGATCCATTTCCTTTATATCTATATTCAATGGAATAAGAAATAGATTTTATAAAATCCCTGAAACAGATCTTGTAAGGAAGCAATAGACATCATAAGATAATTACAAAATATTATATTCCTCCATTAATTCAATGTAATCTGAATGAGCCATCTGTATCAAGTTCCTTGGCCAACACTATTCTTTTTCCTATCCAATCCTTTCTTTAAAGTTCAGCTTTAAGCTAAGTGATCTTTTCCAGGATTATAGAAATGGAGGAAAGGCCCTTAGTTTGTAAAACCATGATTCATAATGTAGCTGTAAGTTGAAAATATTACTTAAATAGTGTCTAAATGAACCACATATGTACCAGTATATTCTTATAAAATTTCCCAACATGCACAGCAAAATCTTTTTTAATTATCCATATAACAAATTTTAAGAAACAAATTGTTGTCTGAAGAATCTTATTAACTATCTACCAAATGAAAAATTAGCAGTACTGCTTCAGCCTATAGATTATTATTAATGGGCTGGAGGGTTAGCTCAGTGGTTCTGGTGCCTGCCTTGCAAGTGCAAGGTCCTGAGTTCAATCCCCAGTGACCACATACAATGCTGGGCGTGGAGACACGCCCACCAGCAATCAATACCACATATCACAGTGCCCAGTGTGGTGGCTCATGCCTGTAATCCCAGCACTCGGGAGGCAGAGACAGGAGGATTGCTGAGTTCGAGGCTTGCCTGGGCTACATAGTGAGCTCAGAGCCAGCCTGAACTACAAAGCGAGACCCTGTCTCAAAATAAATAGATAGATAGATAGATAGATAGATAGATAGATAGATAGATAGATAGATAAATGATTGGGAGAACTTTCAAAGCCAAATCCAAAATGTTTTGCCTTGACAACAAATACTGTCATCAAAGACCATAAACTTAATTCAACCAAAGTATGGACTAAACTAAAATTTTATGACATAAAGCAACTAATTTTGTTATTTCCACTGAAGTCCATGAAAACTAAACAATTTATTATCTTGTTCAGTAGACTAAACTGCCCATTAGGATCACATGCACCCTTTGAAATTAAAACAATTGGTTTCCCGAAGAAATCAAGGCATGAACAACATGTTTGACTTCTGAATGTCCCCCCTGGTTATGTGGACATCATTCCAGTTGAGCATATGGAGGGAAAGTGCAGGTGTCTATCTCTCTGCACAGTTTTCTGTCACTAGGATGTGTGAAGAAGGTCTAGAGCACTTTCACATTTCCACAACTGGACCAAAGACTTAAGAGGAAAGCTGAGAAACCCTATATACATATGTACATACATACATACATACATATATATATATATATATATATGTACTCAAAAGAAAATGTTAATAGAAATGACCCAAAGAGAATAAAAGCCTTACTTTAACACTGATTGCTTGTAAAGTACACGTACAAGCACTATACTTTGCAATGAGCTGTGTATTTAGTCAGTGCTCTGCAATTCAATCATTAGGATTTAAAAGGAACCTGGGTAGTGGGAACCTAGGAACTAAAATTAAGTTGTTTGGGAATTTAGTTTTTGGTGGTATGTTAAACTGCTGTATTGTAACTTCTCAGTGGAGTGGGGCATTAGACCCAGTGGTTGGCTGTGTGTGGGAGTAATTCCAGCAGTCCTGAAGTGTGGTCTGAACTGGCCAGCTTTTTACAACCTAAGATAGCTTCCTTTGGCAATGACTTCACGAGCTGTAGATGCAGCTTGGGAATCTGTACAGGTTCAGTAGAAATTCAAAGCACATGGTGCCCTGGCTAGGGAGAGGAAAGCAACACAGTACAGCTCCCACCGGGGAGCACATGGGTCAGGTGACCTGGACCCATCACTGGCTATGTGACTTCTAGAAAGTTTCCTACGTCATCATGCACATGGGGTGGGTGTGCCTATGATGAATGGAATCTTAAGATGTTGACACCAGGAAACTAAACAAAGGTGAGCACACAGTTCTGGCTTTATAGGTGAACAACTGAAAAAAATATTTCAAAGTGATTTGTCCAGCTGTGGCCTGACACACAGTCAGGGCCATACTGTCCCAGGTCAATTGTCTGATGTTCATGCAACTTTATTACATTTTTTCCTTTTCTTCCAGAATCAACAAGTGAATAAATTAAAAACACATATGAATGCTCATTTATGTCTGTTCAGAGCCAGAAACATAAGCTCTAGGAAAGGAGAAATGGTAAACCATAAGAGCAGAGGAAAGTCAGTGTCTGTACCTCCCCATAAGCCAAGGATAAGTGAGAATTGCAGAGTTAAAGATTTAAACCACAACATTCTATGCAATTTATGCCTCGGTTTTAAAGATTAGTAAATATGTCTCCTAAATAGAAAGAAAAAAATTAACAAGTTTAAAGTGACATTGTGCAAAGAGTACGTAGTGCAAATAACTAAAGCAGAATAGCTAAGTTCAAAGACAAATATTAAGACTAACATTGTATTCATATCGTGACTATTACTTATTACAGAATATGACTGCGAGTGTACATGTCACAACTGAAAAGACTTTATGATGAGTAATATAATAAAACATTTTGTGACATGCAGCTGAGTAAAAATATTCTGTGTGGAGGATGTTGCAGAAAAGTAGTGAGATTATTTAATCATGTAAAAAAAAGATGAAATTTTAGTCAGGCATAGCAGTACATACTTATAATCTCAGCTTCTCAGGAAAATCAGACGGGGATATGGCTAATGTGAGTCCACTCTGGAAAACTTAGAGAGTTGATGGCTTGAAATAAAATAAAAAATAAAGACTGGGAGAGAAGTTCAGAAGTAGAGCACTTGTGGCTTGAAGCCCTCAGTTCAATCTCCATTACCACAACAAGTAACTTTTTATTAATGTGCTAATCATCATTTGATTAGTCTTTAATTAGCTGAGAAATAAAAATAGGTACAATATAGTGATGAACAATGAATCTTTTAATTAGTAAATTCTCAAAGTAAAAGTTATAGAAATTAGTACATTATATAATGGGCTACACTTAATACTTTAAGAAGAAAGTTCTGCAGAGGCTTTTCTTAAACCCAGTTTTGATGTGAAAAACAAATTGCTTTTTTAATATGGCACATATCCAAACTAAAATACTTTCCATTTGTTAGAAAGGCTAATCACTAATTCAAAGTGCTAAGGTATTTCTTCCTTATTTCTAAGAGTTTGACTGAAAAAAAATTGACTAGAACTATATGAAACAAAACAAATTCTAAAGTTGTGAACTAGACTATTGACAGTTTTACATAGCTCAAGGTATTAAGTCCATGCATTGCTAAAATGATCATGTCATACAGTAGCTCTGGACTATCACTAAAAGCACCCAGCTTCTAATCCAGTCTCTACAGTGTCACTTCTGTTGGTAAACTAAGTTGAGTTGAGGTAGAAGACAAGGACATATAGTAAATAAATTCACTGATAAAAAGTAAAGTCTGCTCTTTTAGTATACTAGATGAGAGTATGAAGTGGGTAGAGGGACACAGATCTAAATGGCTGTCTTTCTGATTAAGAACTGAGGGCCCTTCGCAGTCTTCTGAAAACCGCTCACAGTTGGTTAGATCAGAGGTCACTGAGGCAGAACAGCATTTAGTTTCCCTCTCTCCCAAGCAGCTGCTGTTGGGAGTGGAAGCTTTGATATCACCAGATCTTGTAGATCCTCATTCAAAGCTGGTTAACATCTTTCAAGAGCTCTAACCCTTACTGGCTCTCTCCAGGGTCCCTGATGGAGCACGTCTAAGTTAGGTATGTGGTGAGTAAATTCCCTTTTGTGATGCCACATTTCTAAAAGGTCCTGGGACAACCTATATTGGATGTGACAATTTTGTCCTATTAGGTCCAACCAGAACCCAGATTCCTTCTCCTCTACTTCTCTTCCTGGGGGGTGCAAAACTGTCTGCATCAAAGTGCCGAATAAGTGTTAGTTTGGCTAGTCAAATATACCTTGGGCTGTGGATATGTTTCTTGATAATTTCTTTGGGGAGTTAATGTCTTTTCATCTTATTACTTGAAAGCTTTTACATCTTCATTTTTCAGTGAGCTGGCTCACAGTCTCTTGGGACCTTTAACACCATGGCAAATGCTCATTCAGGACTCCTCAGAAGGAAAGCAACTGATGTGCACCTCATGGAAAGGTCTAGCTGCAGATAACCCAGCCTTTGAGTTTTCATTTGAAACAGAACGATCAAATATTTAGATTTCACTGGAGAAAAGTTTACATTATTTCAGATTTGGAGTGCCATTGTAGGTTGCCCTTTACTTCTTTGTAATTACTTAATTATAGTTATTTTATTGCTTTATAATCTTTTAACCTCACAGAAAATTCTGTGTTGTTTTTCTTTATAAAAGCTTGTATTTTTTTACGGCTCAGGTTATTGTGTAAGACCTCTGGGAGTTGTTTGGTTTTTTTTATTGTGGAAAAATAAATCCAACATAAATTTACCTTCTTAACAACTTTAAGTGTACAATTCAGGGTTACTAAAATACATTATAAAGTTGCATGTGTATCACCACCATATACCTTTCTACTTCACCTCATTTTGTAATACAAAAAATTATATTCATTAAATACTAACTTTCCATACTCTTCTTCCTCCTGTGCCCGGCAATCCACTTTCTATTCTCTGACTTTATAATTTGGACCACTCTCATTATCTCATGTAAATACAGTAATATCTTTGTTAACAAGTAACTCAGTTTGCAAGCAATTCAGTTCTTAAAGGCATTTGCCAAAATTTTGCTTCCATTCACAAACTCTTCACTGGACGCAAGCATGACTGGTCATCTTCCCCTCACAAACATGAATGAGGTCATCTTCTACAGAATCATGGAATGAGTTAAGCTTGTGAGCCAGGGTGCCAATGTAAAATCAAACCACACTTGTTCTTTTGGTACAGACATATTTCATTCCATAGTGTATGTTCACCTGTGCTGCAGAATAATCACTTTCATCTATCTTTTTTGCTGTATCAAAAACAAATCCTTGTAGAAAACATTTACTTGGGTCAAATTTTATTCTTAAATTCAAATTGCTAATCTCTGTTTTATTGAACTATTTAATGTATTTATATTTTAAGAAATTAAGAATAGAGTGGGACTTATTTTTGTCACTTTTATTTCTATATGCCTCAGAGCTTTATTTTGCCTCCCTTTTTTTTCCCATACTATGGTCTTTTGGTGTTCAATTTGTTTTTAATATTGAAACATTTAAATTTCTTTCTTATTTGCTTTTATTTCTATTTTCCCTGTGGTTACTAGAGGAATAACATTAAACATCCTAATATTTTTAACATTGTACTATGAATTTATACCATCTTAACTTCAGTGTTGTGTAAAACCTCTCTTCCATCATTGCTCTGTCTCAAATATTTTTAGCTGTTAAATAAAACAATTACATCATTGTACACATTTTACCAAACAAACTAATATTATGTTCAGTCTACCAATCTGCTTTTGAACTGCTCTACTGGACTTTTCATTTCAGTCATTGTGTTGTTTCAACTCCAAAAAAATTTTGGTGCTACTGTAGGGAGTATTTTTCTTTGTTGATATTTTCTTTTTTTCACACAGCATTTTATTGACTTTCATCTTCCTTTAGTTCTCTGAGCATCTTTATTACAGTCATTCTCTAATGGTTCTTTCAACATGTGTTTTTCAAGGACATTGGGTGTTAACTTTTTCCCCCTCAATTGAGTCATATTTTTTTTCTTTCTTTGTATGCCTTGTGAGTTTTTGGTTGAAAATGGGCTATTTGAGCCTAACAATATTTCAACTGTAGAAATTAGGTTTTCACCAATCTTTGCTTGTCTATGTTGTTTATTTTTGTAGAATGTATGTTCAGGATCTGCTGGAAGTTTAACCACTTACCAGACCAATTATTTAAATACGGGGTGACCAAAATTGCATACTTTCATTAATTTTGAAAGCTAATATAATAGGAGATAGAAAATCAACAATTCCACAAAATTTATTCAATCCAAGAATCAACTGTTGGAAATTGCATCACCTCAAGAAATATTCAGGATAGTTACTATGTAAGGAAACACTGTCAGAGTCATGCTTGAGGTGAATTATTAAGTGGTTAAATTGAAGATCTTTCCTGATCTCTTTGGAGACTGCCTCTTTGCCTGTAAACATGTGGTCACTTTTTAGTTTTTCCACACTCATGCAGGTGTTTCTAAATGTTCTAGTTTTTGAGGTCTTGCTCCCAAAAGGAGAAAAATAGACACTGTGTCTTACTTTCTCACGGGTTGAAAAATGATACCTGATACCACAACTAAGGGCAGGAAAGTTTTATTTTGGTTCACATTTCATAGAGGATTGAATCCATAGTCAGCTGGGTCCCAGGGAGATAGGCAGAGCAGAGGTGAAGGGCAGAGAACTATTCATGGCATAGAAAGCAGAAAGCAGAGAGCGATTGAGAGAAGGAAGGAGACAGATGCTTCCAGGCCAAACCCCCATAACTCACCTCCTCCTGCCCAGCCTCACCTATCAAATTTAGGTAATAATTTATTAGTAGACTAATCTACTGATGCATGTGACACTCTCATAATAGAGTGATCACCCAAAATCCTCCCAATGGGGGAATATTAAGATATAAACCATAACAAGAGGTAGAAAATGAATATCAGGGCCAGGGATTTAGCTCAGTGTTTCTGGCACCTGCCTGGTAAGAAAGTTCCTGAAATGGATCCCCGGTACCACACACCATAATGCCTAGAGTGGTGGCTCACCCCTGTAATCCCAGCACTCAGGAGGCAGAGGTAGGAAGACTGCTGTGTGTTCAAAACTAGCCTGAATTACAAAATGAGACCCTGTAAAAAACAAAAAAACAAAAAACAAAAACAGAACACCTCAGCCTTGTAAATTCCATGGAAGTCACTTCAACCCAGTGGGGAGGGGCTGGTGTGGATCTGAGGAGGGAAACAGCAATAACCATGCATTCTGCCTGCACCTCTGTGATCCCATGTGATGACTGTGATCTGACCACAGATCCCTGATGCTGACATAACTGAGTTTTCTGCCCACCCAGCTGCCTCAAGATGGCTGTAAGGGAATGAACAATTTCTAGTCTTCTAAGAGCCAACTGTCCCGCATTAGTCACATTAATGGGCTCTGAGCCTTCCTTGAAAGCTGCATACCATCAGTGACCTCCAGGATCTCCACATAGTCACACTGCAGATTCTACTGGCACAGCAATTCCTTGGCTGGACACAGGCTCCTGGTTCTTTCTGCTCCTTGCTGAGCATATATTCTCCTAGGGCACCACCTTTGAGTATTTGTGGTTTTAGTCTAGATGGATGCCTCACATTGCTCAGATTACACTTATCCTACTTTTATATGTAGTTCATAAATATATGGTCTGTTGGTTTTGCTGAGATAAAGGTAGATTAGGTTTCACATTTTATATGTATATTTTATCCATATGTATGCAATTTGTGCATGTTTGTGCATAAATGTATATATAAAATGTTTTGATATGAAGTAGGTATAATGTGTATTGTAAAGCCACTACAGACATACATGTGAGTGCAAATATACCAGGCATGATTAACAACAGTCTTTAAATTTAAAAAATTATTATAATAAAGGACATACTTCCATTAATATTCAAAAGAATTCTTCTTCCTGAAACATCTTTATTCAGTCAGTCTTGGCAATGTATCTTTTCTCTTAATGTTTTTATTAAGATACTCATTGTATTTTGAAATCATATGACCTTTCGTTACTTCTATTATTATTATCTTTTAAGTTGGATTTTAAATCTTTAGATAATTTCTTCCAACTTCATACTTTTCAAAGCAAGAATTTTAAATCTCCTACACACTACCTCTTCTCTTGTTCACTGCTTCCACTCCTTTTATCATATATTCCATATAGTTACAATAAACATTTATAGAGTAATTTCAAGTTTATTGTTAAATAAAAACACTTCAGAACATTCATTTCTCAGAGACTTTATAAATGTTTTTGCTCATTAATCTACTAAAAAAGGAACCACAACCAGCCTGACAGAGAGGCTGGAAGTCTTACCTCTGGAGATACCATTCGAATTAATTCTTAATTTTAGAATTGAAGAATTTCATGATTGTGGCAAGCTTATTTGAATTTTTGGTGCCTCAGTCCTCATATCTTTAAAGTGGGAACAATATTTCATATAATACAACCATAAACTTGTAAGTACTATAAACATGTTAGGATTATTGGACGTGGGGGTGATCATCCTAGTATTAGACATCCCTAGAGAAACCTTGTGATTCCATATTAAACATCTTTATAAGTAGTAGTACTTGTCTTTTAGTCTCTGTGTCAACTTTCTTGGTCACTGATTCCAGTGCTTTTAGTATTGATTACACTAAAGCTTGTTTTCTCTTTTCTGTCTCAATCTCTCTCCCATTATTCACATTGTCAACCTAGTTTTCATTCTGAATATTTTTTCTGATCTATTTTAGAGCTCATCAATTCACTTCTTGGTTCTTAGAATCTTCTCTGTTGTTTTACATATCCATTATTTTTTTCATTAAACTCCAGAATAATTCTAGTATACATAAGTTTCCTATTCAAATAATTTTTTTCAGATTTTCCTACTTTTTGATAACATGTTATGGCTTGCATATTTATATCCTTTCTTTTCTATCTTTATTTTTTTACTTTGTTATCTGGAATTCTGTAATTACGTGAAGTACACAGCGGTCACATCTATTGCTATCTGGCTTATGTTGTCTGGCTCCCTTCACCGAGCGAATATTTGGTCTGTGACTTTCCTCTGGGAATCCCAGGAATGAAATGGAACCCTGTCCTGTGCAAATACATTTGCTTTGCATTTTTGCAGACAGTGAGAAGCAAGAATAACCTGGCATGAATGGAGACCGTCTGATTGGATCCTTTTACTCTACTTGTAGTTTAAATCTGAGATCAACATACAGTTGAAAGCTGGGCAGTGTGACACACCCCTGTAACTCCAGCGATCTAGAAGCCGAAGCACCACTGCAAGTCCAGCTTGGCCTGAGGAACTCAGGGACTTAGAAATACCCTTTCTAAAAATAAAAGGGGTTGGGGGTGTCACTCAGAGAGAAGGCCTGGGTTCAATCTTGAGTTCAAAAATGCAAAAACAAGACGCGACCATAGATCTATACAGTAACAACCATAAAACAGTATTCCATTTTGTTGTGTAACTACACTATTTCATTGTTGTTATTATATTTCCTAATAACACAGGTAAAGGATGAAGGCATTTCCCTCTCCATCCCCTTTTTATCTTCCAGGTAATGGGTGGGTTTTGCTTGTTCTGCCCTTGGATAAAATCTGACCTCAAATTTCTTGCCTGTCACTCTCACACTCCAGGCCTCAGATACCCCTTCAGGTCACTTGTTTCTAGGGAAGGACATAAATAATTTTCTTAAGAAATATAACTGCTGGGCCGGAGATCTAGCTCAGTGTTCCAACGCCTGCCTAGCAAATGCAAAGTTCTGAGTTTGATCCCTGGTAACCACATACAACAACACTGGGCACGGTGACTCACCCACCAGCAATCAGCACCACATACCACAGTGCCGGATGTGGTGGCTCACGCCTGTCATCCCAGCACTTGGGAGGCAGAGGCAGGAGGATTACTGAGTTCGAGGCTTGCCTGGGCTACATAGTGAGCTCAGGGCCAGCCTGAGCTACAAAGTGAGAACCTGTCTCAAAAAAAAAAAAAAAAAGAAAAAGAAAAAGAACTGCTCAAATTGCCAAATATAATGTCCCAATTTAATTTCTGTCCACACTAGTAAGCATATTGTGACTTTATATGCTCATTTATGTTTGCCTATGTGTCAAACTATATATAGTATATATATATATTTAAACTTTATATATTTATAGATAGATAACTATATATAGTTTCTATAACTATATATTTATTTATTTATTTATTTGTGCATATCAGTTTCTTCTATGGAACAAAGTGCCTTTTATATGATTACATGTTGGATTTACATTTTGATATAGAACCTTTGAGTGGTAAACATTTGGATCTTTGCAAATAATTTATTATATCCTTAGTTATAAAATTATTTCACTGTAGAGATTTAAATGGATTACTGTTTCTCTTCACAAGTTAAAAACCCTCTCATTATAGCCTACCATCTAGTTTACTCAGGAGATCAGTAAAGGCTGAGCTGGATTTTTTTTTTTTTGAGACAGGGTCTCACTTTGCAATTCAGGCTGGCCCTGAGCTCACTATGTAGCCCAGGCAAGCCTGGAACCCAGCAATCCTCCTGCCTCTGCCTCCCGAGTGCTGGGATGACAGGCGTGAGCCACCACGCCCAGCAAGGTTGAGCTGTTTTTGACAACCAGGTCTCCTCTTTACTTGAATCGATGGTGGTCTTCTAGCTTGATGACCTGCAGTTTTATATAAATAAGGGCATGTGGCTCAGGGAGTAGTGTATCAAGAATTTCAGCTTGGAGGTGCTCCTGGTGGAGCTTTGTGCTTCTTCACTGAGTGATGTCCTGGGGAATAGGGGGTTTCCATTTCTAGTTTGCAACACCAAAGTGAGTCTTTGTCTATACCAGGTCAGAAGAAAAGGAAAGAAGGCTCTACTTAGGTCTCTGCTGACAACACTTTAGCTCAGCTGGTTTTCAGAAGGTGCAGCTTCATGCTTCACACTGTGGAGTTAGGTGAGTGCGTGTGTGTGCGTGCACATGTGCACGTGCATCTGTGGGATAATGAATATCCCCCTGGCAGGGAATGCCACCTAGGTGGGTCTCATTGCTTGAAGTGCAAGGTGCAAATGAGGCCCTGTCTGTGCTGCTAGGGGGGAGCTCAAGCCTGTGCATGATACGTGGCTGTGGCTGAAATATATTTGAAAATTACTGATATGGGGGCAAACAGTCCATCACACTAGAGATCTCACTCTGCACTTACCCTTCAGGAAGGAGAAGATGAACGAGAAGAAAAGAAACACATGGATCATAAAGCATGAGCCTGGCCACCTGTGGCTTTTATGACCACTTAACATACAGCCATTATCAGGAAGCTCCTTGTTACACTTCTGGCTCACATGCAGGCACAAGACTGGACAAATAGGTGTAGTGTTATTTTGTCAAAACTGTCCTTCTGTGCACCGATGACTACATATATACATACATATGTATATATGTATATATGTATGTATATACATATATGTGTATATACATATATGTATGTATATACATATAAGTATGTGTATACATATATGTATGTGTATATATGTATATACACATATATGTATATATGTATGTGTGTATGTATATATATATATATATATATATATACAAGTGTCTGTATGAGTATGTATGTAAATGTGTATGTATTTAGGTACCTTGGCACATATCGCTTCTCGGACTTTTGGCTAAGATCAAGTGTATGTACACTGGCACATCTATATATGCATAACATGTTCTTGAGAAGACAAGGCAATAAAAGAGTTTTATCTTTTGTTGCTTCATTGCACCTGACCCTAATAGAACACACACTACTGAAAGGTGGTGTTTTCCTGGGTGACTCACCAGCACCCAGTGAGGGGTTCATTAATCCTAATGAATAGGAGCCCAGGGGGAGAAAAAAATGGCCTATACAGCAATATGTTCATGATATATATCTTTGGAATTCAGAATCTCAGTATATAATTAGCTTTGATTATAGCTCTTCAGAGTAGCATAGCAATGTGTAAAACTTTAAAAGGTAAATAATACAATGCACTGCTTCAATTTCTCAAGAATTTAGAAATATTTTTCATTAACTGTGAGTACTGCTGATCTTTTCTTTAATTCAATCATCCCTGAAATAAGTCATGAGAAATTCAACAACATGCTCAGTACAGTACAGGAGCTGTTATAACAGTAATGGAAGATCCAGGAGTCCCAGGTAAGAAATGTAAAGATCACTGAAACAATCCATGCATCAGAAGTTGGTAGTGTGCAGAAATCAGTTTCCTGGATTCTTTCAGGAGGCTTGGCTGCTGGACAGTGCTCTTCTGTGCCATAGGCTCAAGACAGCGCTGGAAAACTACTGAGAGAGACTCGTCAGCCTCCCTGATGAAGCCGCTAGGAGAGGAGAGTGTGGCCCAGGTTCAAGATCACAAAGGGCTTTCCCATACCAAGGCCCTAAATTCAAAGGTGTATCCACTCGGTCACTGGTTCAAGGGGCCTCCCCACATCAAGTCGAGTCCCTAGAGCCCTCCAAGGCCACCATAGACAGCTCAGGTTCCATCCTGTTAGCTAGTATACTGGCTCAGCACTCCACTTGGTAACAAATCCCAGTATCCCAAGCCCTTTGCGCCGTGAGAACCCAAATTCGCATGCTCAGGACCTCAGGATGAAGCAACCTGCCTGAGCCCACAATCCCGGGTCCCTGCCCTCCCCTGCTCCATATGCCTGCAGCTGCCAGAGGCCTTCTTGGATTGCCCTGCCAAGCCATTCCTGAAGGCAAGGCTCTCAACATGCACAATCCCTAGTGACTGGCAGCTTTTAAACCAATATCTTTCTTAAAGCAATAGGTAGCTGATACATAAACCACAGATTTCATTAAAGTATGGCATGGCATGGTGACTATCTCAGAATGCTGCTGTAGTATTATCCAGTTCCCCTCCTGCGTTGTTCAGACTCCCCCAGACTCTTCAGCTGGGCTGTAATGAGCTGCCATGGCAGTGGGCATGGTTGGCACCTGCACTGTGCAGAACCGTCACAGGGATCTTCGCTGGTGTGAGCAGGTTGCAAACTGGAACCATCCAGAGCTTTCAGCAGCCAGGCACAAACAGGCCCTGCTCACTTCCTATGTATTTTGATGTTGGATATGATGCTCACAGCATAATAATCCGATTGAACCGGTAGAAACTGCTCTGTGTGCCATGCCATGAAAAAGTTCAGCAATTGTTCAGTTAGAGCAAAACATACACAGATGCACACAGGCGCACACACACACATGCACAGACTTTACAGACGAGACACAGACAACTGTCCTTCTCTCAACCCATCTGTATGTTTCAGGGCATGAATCCATAAGAAAACATTTTAAATATTTAAAAAACTACAGGATTTGCTCACAGAGGTGAGTGAGCTACATCTATGGACAGACCAGTCAGAATTTATCATCCTCATCTCAAAAAAGTAAATAAAATGCCCGAAACCTCACATACAATATAGACAGGTATTGTCAAAATTTAAAGAAAGTAAAAGCCGAGTCTCTGATTTCCCAGCTCAGTGGATGTTACTTGCCAGCAGCGTGTCTCTGTGAGGTAGGGTTTTGCTTTGTCATTTAGTTGTGCCTTTTGCTCTCAAGCAATTATAAATCTCATGGGTAGGAACCTGTTCTGAATTGTGTATAAACTATTACCAGCATAGGACAAATATCATCTGATAAGATTTCGGGAAGTGAATCTGCAAGGGTCTTTGCGGTTTCCTGCAGGGGAGCCTGTTAACAAGGGACAGAACGGCGTCAGTAGCTCAGGACTTACTTTGCGGAAGCAAGAAGCTCAGCCACTTCAGCTCAGGGAGGATGTGCCTCCTCTAAAAATGAAAGCAGAATACTGTACAGCTGTCCTCTGTCTTGTGAACAAGCCCCTCAAACCGGGGCAACGGGTCTCAATAGGACTTAATTAAAAGTATCCAAAGCAGCTCGAGTCCACACCTGACCACTCTGCAGAAGGACGGGCAATTTAGTGCATGTGAGAATGGTTCATCCTCTTGGAAATTGATTGCTTTAGACTGCCTCTCTCTATTTGCTCAGTGCAATTATCCTGTGCACATGAAGGAGATGAATGCATTCCAGTGTTAGCTGTAATTATTAATAAACTATTTGGCTATCGGGTATTCACACTTGGTAGCTTCTCGACTCTGCAGACAAGGTCTGTCTATTAAATCTGCTGGGAAGTCCCAGCATGCAGTTACGGAGGAAAGCAGGTTTTCCAACCAGGGGAAAAACTGGGAAAGCTCTTGTGGTGTGTTGTCCTCCGTGCGCGAGGAGCCAGGGTGTCCACCAGGCTGTATCGATCAGCCCATGCTGTGTGTAGACAAATGCCCGCAGCAGTGCTTATGATATTCTACACCACATTAACTGCTGAGATGATGGGCTGTGGCAGCTCTTTACAGCACACGCGAGGGCCCCAGATAGTTCCAATTAAGCCCTCCAGAGAGCGAGGCCTCCACGTAGGAGCCCGCAGTGTTCCAGGGCAAGAGGCAGAGGCCAAGAAACCCAATAATGGTCGGAAAGGCAGAGCCATGCACGCCCCTTATTTCTGGCTCTCAGCGCTGGGCTGCAGCTTCTCATCATCCTTAGCATATGCTCTTTGTTCTGATAGGCATAAAATTACATCAAGGTCATTTTTAATAACTGTCAATAGCTTGAGAGCAGCAGTCCATTGTATTGACACCCACATTGAAGGGCTCAGGGAGCCATGAGGAGCATGTCGCCCTCGCCCGGGAACAGTGATCCACTGGGAAACAGATTATTATTGATATTAGCAAATTAGTATTGATAAAAATTTGATGAGTGTAGTGCATCTGGGCCACTCTACAAGGTACTCATGTCAGCAACCCACAAAGAGCGGAGGCTCCGCGGCTCATACAGAGGCGCATCTCCTAGCTGTGTACTGGGTCCTTCCCTTTACTCCTTTGGAAGAGAAACCTAGGAAGCCACCCTTTGCAACTAAGGCCTGTTATTAACCACCCCCCAATCTTGAAACCCTACGGCAGGGCCATAAGTCCACATTTCACAATTATTTTTTCAGTAGGAAAAAAAGGTTTCCTCACCCTTCGTATTTTATCATCTCATTGACCTCTAAAATTGTAATAGAGTTGCAAAGAGGCTGTTTGCGTGAGCATGTGTCTGTGAAGTAAGGGGTCTTTTACATGAGCCTCCAGCACTCCTCAGTTATTGTGGGGACCCAGGGAGAATCGTGCAATCCTTACATTTCTCTCAGATCAGCTGACAGTGCTGCTTCCTCTTCATCACAGAGTATGATGCTTTCAGAGTAGAAAAGGCCCATGTTTCAGCTAGAAATCTCAGAAAAGGGAAGGCACCCTTGGCAGATGACCACCAGACAGTTGGGCTTATTATCGGTGAGCTCAGGAGACCAGAAACTCCCGAGAATTCAAAAGCAGCTAACGGAAATGACTCTGCCTTCTTCCTTAAGAAGACCCCGGAAAGAGAACTGTGTGGAAAAGCGATAAGATATGCAAAGCAAACAGTGCAGCAGGCAGACATGAAGACCATTTGAGATTTTGTTTCCATGAAATGTCCTTCATATGCAAATGTTGAAATAGAAAGTAGCATTGGTGGGCTGGCACTGGGAAGGAGAATGAGGAGTGACTGGAAAGAGGTACAGGAGTGATTCAGAACTGATGAAAATGTTCTGAGCTATGGTTGTATGATTCTATGAATATTCTAATCACTTGTACTGTATGCTTCAGAAAGGCAAATTCCAGTGTATGTGAGTTATATCTCAATTAAAAATATATCAACCCGGAGACATCTTTGTAACAGTGCAGGTGAAAATCATGAAATGGGATTTGCAACCCACACTATTTATTTTAATGTTAAGGTGCAGATTTAGTAAATCAGGGAATTAGCGTTCCTGACATTATGCCTTGTATTTCTAATTCTGTAAATTTGGAGCAAGATAAGATAACTAGAGTGAAAAAATGCTAGTACTGCCAGGCCGCTATCATAGGCAGCTAATGAGAAGAGGTGCTTTCTGCTTGCCATGGAGGACTGGTTCCTGGATCTGTGCACCAGGGGCCTTGGCCGGATGTCACCCAGTATAACATCGGCACATCCAAGTGTTGATTGAGCTATTGAGCTAACGGCAGCATTCTAGGGCCTGCGCCTTCTATTTCAACCAGTCCTTTCTCAAAGGGTAATATGTTCGTTGACCACAGGTTGTTACAGCAGCTGCAGACTTGTGGACTGGCAGCTCACACTGTGCTCTCTACACTGTGTTTTCTCATGCTCTCAGGGGCGCTCCTTATCACCTAATTCCTCGGTTCGCTATCTTTCTATTTCTAATTACTCCCTGGTGATGCATCTACGTATACACTCAGTGGTCTAAATGGTGTAATGTGGGGTTATTTACAGGCATCTGCGTATGGTCCTTTCACTCTCTCTACAAAATGGACACAGCAGATAATATCCTGCTCCTGAGGGGCACATTTCACCGGGGGGCAGCTACTAGTCAGGGTCTTGGGAAGAGTTCTGATCCAGGATGGCAGACTGACTCACCTGGGTATGAACTAAAGTGGAGATGGGAAGAATCCGGGTGACCACCATCATCCTAAAAGTGAGTAAACAGACAGACAGGGCAAGTTGCTCATCTGTGGAATAGGATATGCAAGGCCTGCTTGGGAAGACAGATGGCAAGAATGTTGAGGGTAGAGAGGACTTAAAGGTCTTGAATTCTACTCAAGAAACAGAAATGACCCTGGTTTTGACTCAGCTTGCTTTTTGGTTCATTAGCAACACATTTTTTTGACTCCTGGTTCCAAATAATAAATACCAAAAAATGAAAAAGTATGAGTTCACCTGTAGAGGGGATCACAAAGACTGTGTAAAAAGACACAATTTAAATCAAGTACTACAGATGTTTTCATAGGAACATTGAATAACTGAGCAGATATGCCCTGCTGTGTGTGGGCACATTTGAACTGTCAACAAAATCTGAAGTTTCTAAAATTTCCCTGAAGATATCAATTTGGAAACCAGAATCCATGTTCCTCCAAGTTCATTACAATCTTATCACTCATTAGCAGTCTCTGAGGCTGTTTCTTGCAGTTCGGACATTTCATGTTGACAGGAAAAGAAAGTATTCAACAAGAGAGTCTTTCTTGCTGCTTTGTCATGTCATACAGTGAGGAACTGTTCTGAGAACTATACTTGGAAATAATTTAGTGAGGTTCGTTCTGATGTTTCTAAACCTCTCACCAGCAGAATTTAATTATGATTAACTACAACAAACTGGTTTGCAAACTGATCAAATGCGTAGGCAAGTTTCCATGCTGCCCTAACAGGCTGGTCAGTTTTTATAGGTAATCTAGCAACTTTAGCACCATCAAAATTTATTGCTAACAAAAAGGCTATAAAATTAGGTGACAAAAATAAAGAAAACAAATTGCTGACCAAATACTTAATACCAACCTCTTAAGAAAAAATATGAAAACAATTGATTTTGCCACAGCATTTAACATACACCTCGTTAAGAAGAGAATATCTTGAATAATAAATTTCAAATTATTTCTGTGTACATGTCCATATGTGTAATAAATGGGTATTTTAGTTCCTATCTAATTATCTAGATTGGTGTAGTTTTTTTTTTAAATGCCAGTTTTAATTGCAAAAGTGCTGCCGGCTTCAAATTTTAATTGCAATTCACAAATGGTTGGACTGGCAGTACTCCATTACAAAGAAAAAATCATTTTAATAGCAGAAGTACTGCCTCGCTGCAGATTTCAATTTCATTTTACAAGATACTAGGTCATTCAGCATCATTACAAGGAATAAAAAGGCTGGTGTGAACCTCCAAGGTGTTGCCTGGGTCATCATACCA
Organism: Thryonomys swinderianus; assembly: GCA_004025085.1. NCBI lineage: Eukaryota > Metazoa > Chordata > Mammalia > Rodentia > Thryonomyidae > Thryonomys > Thryonomys swinderianus. Next base: position 20,145 of record PVIC010004476.1, read on the forward strand.
CCAAGTGTGTGCTTCATGGAAGCTGCCTGGAACTTAGCTCGCATTTTTCTGTAGAAAAGCAAAACTCAGAGAAATCCTTAAAGTCCTGCAAAAGTCCTCACACCCCAGTTGCATCAAAATACCCATCTCTTTCCTATGCTTCATTTGCCTATCTCCTTTATCAAGGGCTCTAGCAGGGTGTGAAGGAGGTCACTGTTTGTAATCTTAAGATTAAAAGCAAAGCCACTATCTTCATGGAAGTTTTTCCCCCTAGATCTTAAGGTCACTATGTCCTAAATTCACATCAGTGCTTTCAGCAGAAAGCATGGGTTTCCTCTTATTGAACGCTATCAACTAGAACACAGGTAAAATCTGTCTTAGAATAAGCCTGTCCATTGATAGGTGAGGATGTAGAGGTGAGTGTCTCCAGGTAACCAAGTCACCCTGTTGGTCAGGCTGTCTATTGGTAAAGTCACAGTCTCTGAAAGGACCCTTGCCATCAGCTGAGACCATGCATTCTGGTCTCTGGGACTGAGTGGAAGTCTACTGCCCTTGGTCTACTGGTGTCACTGTGTTTCTTTGTGTCCCTGGAGGAGACCCTGTGCTGAATGGCTGAGTACGCACGGGGTCTACCTCTCCCTTTGGACGGGCTCCAGTTGAGTCCTCTCTCTCGGTGATTCCAGCTGGAATAAATGTGTTCCACTCTGCCACCTGCCCAGGGATCCGAAATGTGTTCTGCAGCCAGAGGTCCAAAGCTGGCTACATAGATAGAAAGGAAATGCCCTCTGTAATGCCAGCGCCTCTCATACAGCTCAGAGACCATGTCCAGAACTCTGAAAAGCAACAATTCAAAGAAAATTAAATGAAGCTTTTAAACATCTATTTTTAGGATCATGCCAACTTTTCTAATAAACATTACTCTTATTTTTACTGCTGAAAGTAAATTATTAATTACATGACACATATACCATTAACAAATATGCATGCGATTCATACATGTGCAGTTATGCACCACTTACTGATGGACATGCCTTCTAAGAGATGTATTGTTAGCCTAGTGCCTCGCCATGGGAACATCCCAAAGCTTGCTCACACACGCTGAGGCAACTACACTGTCACCAGGGGATGTGAGCTCAAGGAACCTTTGGCCAAATGTGGTCCATCATGAACTAGAACATCACAGTGTAACTCATGACTACATCATGCTGTGTGCCTATAATTTAAAACACAAGGGAGCTGCAGCTGGATATACTTCTATTCCACTAACATAATTGTAGGCACACCACAATACATTTTCTTTATATTAGTAAATTCACTGGACGTAAAATATAATAAAATGTTATGATTTTGAGGCCAAAGGTAAAGATAGACTTTCTTAGGGTCTAGTACCAATTTCTCCTTCTATTTTAAATAAATGAAGTTGTAAAAACCAAGAAAATGTATGGTCTCATTTTCTGGGGGCATATTCTGAAAACACAAATCCTGGAAACACAAATATAGTCATGTCCTACCTTCATTAATGTCCCTGAATAACTGAACTAGCATTGTGATCCATTATGTGTGACAGTGATTTTTGCACTGGAAGGTCAATTTTTATAAATTCATCTCAAGAACAGTTAAAATAGACAAGAGTTAAATGGCCACTCTTTTGTGCACACACCCACACACTAGCAAATAATTGCTCCCATTATCCATTTTTGCATACAGTTATTGACAATATTTTCAAGGCACTGCTTGCATGCTCAAGGTAGAGCCAGAAGGGCCCATGCAGAGCTGCAGGAGGGCCTGGAATTCTTGGTGTCCCACCACCTAGCTGCCTGCCATGCCCACAGACAAGGGTACCCACGCAGACAGCACAGCTTACAGTCCATGCCTGATCCATAGGAGCCACTTAATGGGGACCAAATGCCGCAAGTGAAACCAATGATATGCCATCATATAAAACCCTAAAACTCCACAGTACAATGTTTACGGCTCTTCGAAGGAGGACAGCATCCTCCTCCACAATGGTGTCATGGCCTTCACTGCACAGTGGCTCCACCCAGGAGCCACTCTGGGCTCTGAGAGGATAAAAGGACGTCTGATGTGACTCAATAAATGTCTAACCTTTCCGCCCAGGAGAGACCCGACACAGGGAAGACGTCCACTGAGAGCTGGAAGTGTGCCGTGGCCATTAAAGAGGAGAAGAAGACGCATAAATTGTTGTGAGGAAGCCACAGCTAGTAAATCTGAGTGTGATTTACTTGAAAAAACACTAACTAGAATAAAATGCATGCTAAAAGCTTTCCACCAGGGTAAGCATAAAGGGAAGGGAATCTGTTCCCAGGAAGAAGTGAAGGAAACTGTCACCAACATTTCCATAGTAAAACAATTTCCACTTAGGAAAGAAGCTGGATTCTAGTAGACCTAAGCATATATGTGTATGCATGCACATGTATGTGTATGTGTGTGCACCCGTGTGTAAAACTGCTTAAAGTGTCCACGAAGTCAGGAACTGAAGATGAGTTGCTCAGGGAGAGAAAATATTAATTACGATCTCTCTCTCTCTCTCTCTCACTCACACACACACACACACACGAGTCCCACACAGATGCAGAGGAACGAACAAGCACCTGCACACATACATGCACAGCAAACACATATGCTACTGAAGCAAAACTTTTATGGCAACCCACTTTGGCTTTACCTGGTCTGCTCATGGAATCCCCCATGCCTGGAGGCCCCCCGAGGATTCTGGTAAGTGGCTTATACCTGCCATGATGGAGGTCTTCTTGGGTTTCCAAAGGAGTTGGGCAGAGATGAGAGGTGGCAAGCGCCTGGAGACCAGAGAAGCTGCAGAGTTCTGGGCAGTGACCGAGAGGCCCCTGCAGTGGAGGACAGTGAGTCTGCAGTGGGCAGAGTTTTAGGCAAGAAGGTCGCAACCTGATCATGGGAGCTGGAGCAGATGGCCCTGTCCTGCCCGGCCACCAGGTATGGGGGGATGATATCCAGTGCCACTGACTAGAGGCTAAGAAGTTCCCGTGGTGGACCCAGGTCAAGGGAGGCAGAGCCGTGGACCGAGACGCCAGGTTACATTCCTCCATTTTCCAGCAGATGTGCCCATTGAGGTACCTATTGTATCTGACAGAGGAAGGCCCCGCAGCAAGTGTCTGCAGTGGAGGGGAGGAAGTGGGTTTAGGAGGCTGCAGGTCTGGTCTGCCTTCCCTCCTCAGCCCGGGACCACTTCCACAGAGCGCACTGTGCTGGAGGAAACAGTGACTTTGAAACCCCGAGTAACATCAGGCCGCTATCCAGCTGTGCACCCAGGACAACTACCTTTACCTTTATTTTCTTGTCTGTTAACTTCCATCTGCATGCAACAGGAGCCAGGAGGGCCGCCCTACAGAGACGCTGTGAGAGTGCATGAGCTGCTGCGCAGCCCCCGCTCTGAGCTCAGGAGAGGCTCAGTGAGGGCTGCAGAGTTCACTCGTCTATCCCGAGCCCTTCAGGAAGCTTCACCCTGTGGAAAGAGCGCTCCCTCGATCTCTCTCCCGACTAGGAAGTTCAGACAAGCGAAGGCATCCTCCAGAAGCAATCTGCAGATTGTCATAGGTTACAAAGTGCTTTATAAGCGCTAATCATTACTTCAGTAAATTATTTTTACATTTTTTTTTCCAAAAGAGTGAAATAAAACAGCATAAGCAGAAAAACATAAAACGCAAGAATTGTTTTATGGGCCCCTGGCTGAGATTTCTGAACTTGAACATTATGTGCAGAGAAACATTAGATGCAGTAATTATATAATAATGTCTCACTGTATAACTATTATCTTTCCTATTGTCACTTCTCCTTCCGGATGACGACTGGAGGGATTAACCCTCTCTGTGCCCCCGCTGGATGGGTTTTGGGGCGCTCGGTGTTCCTTAGACACCCACAGCCTCGGATCGTACAAAGCCTAATGAAAGCCTTCAGACAGACCCTGGAGTGTCTTCTTACTTTACAAGTTGTGTCTTGGTTTCTCAAAATATTAGGAATTGGAGGTACAGTGCTGCGACATCCAATTAAAAGCAGATGTCAGTGAGCAATTAGTGGCATATATTTAGACAGGGATGCATTTAAAGCGGGATGCAGTAAATGACTTGCACATAGCTCATGTGCCCTTTCTAATTTTAACATTCCTTGAAATCGGCCACGTTTCCCAGATGTGGCTCAGCAGGAGGAGGGCGATGTCTGAAGGGGCCAGGCCAAGAAACACGGTGCGATTTCAGCGGGGCACCCCTGAAGCGGGGGCGCCTGAACGGCAGTCACGGTACCGAGGCAGGTGTGCTCCTCGGGGTACGTGCTGTGGGCCGGGGGAGTCTAAGGAGGAGGACGCCCGGCTAGTCAGGTGCTCAGAGGCCGACAGCGCGTGGGGAGGTTGGGCAGACGAGGGAGGCGCGTCCCGAACGCCAGATGCAACCTGACTCTGGAGAGGAACAAATGCCGGCCCTGGAGAACTCTGCTCAGCTCAGAGAAGAGCAGTGCCAGTGGGAGGGCTGTACACAGACAGAGGCTCCCAGCTGCTCCCACTGTGGGGCAACCCTGGGACCCCGCGGCCTCAGAGAGCTTGTGTTGCCTGCCTGGTAACGTGTGTGTGTGTATGCACGCGCACATGTGTGTGCATGTGTGTGTGTGTGTGTGTGTACGATCACCTACATTTATGGGTTTTAATAAGTAATTAGATAATTATTGTTCTCTTAAAATGTCATGTTTCTAGGAATTATATGTATATATTTATACGTATTCATTCATAGAGATCTTTTATGTGGCATGCACACATACATGTATATCTACCTGTACACATAGGCCTGTTTTCATATACTTATACACCTAAAGGTAGGTATATATTCATATGTGTGTATCGTAGGCCCACACAACTTGTCAGGCTTAGAACACTGTTCAGCTATGTTTCCTCCTCAGTGTTTGCACATTGTTCACATCAGCCTCTGTGTCCGTGTTGGGGAAGGTGAATTGCATGTGCATAATTGCACGGCACTTAGAAATAATATAGCTGGGAAAAACAGTGTGAGATACACAGTGGAGCACATGCTGAGGCCAAGGGAAGTAATCAGGTAACGGATGGCATTAGAGCGGCCAGGGTTTTAAATACATGTTCGTGGCAAATACTGCTACAAATTAGCAAAAAAGCAAAAACTCTATTCCCCAGACATTTCTCCTACGGATACATGGCATGTGTCAGTTTGAATAGGAAAGCAGTTATGCCTTAATACACTCATATTCCACTCATCTCATCATTCCAGCATAATAAGTCACTGAGGAAAAATATAATATTCAGCAGCAGGGCTTACTGTTCAGTATACATTGTCACGGCACACACCGAGTGTATGTACGTACCCGATGCCGGAAGCCACAGACACCAGCAATGCTGTCCCACTGCATTCTTGCCCCATGAGCAGAACAGGGCATGTCCCCTCCTAGCATTATTTTCTGCCATCCCCAAACCACAGTCTGTGACTTCCATCCTGCCGAGAGACACAAAGGCTGCAGCTGATGACACCGGAGATCACAGTGCAGCTGCGCACTCTGATAACAGGTATAGAAGGTCCAGACTCCGGCAGGACTCGACTAGAGCAGATTCGAGTCTAACCGCAGCCAATTAGAGATCACACGCCGAGCACCCGCTATATTGTTTCATGAACAATCACGGATCTCACAAATTATGGGGCAGACATCACCAGCAATTACTGGCAGGTAGAGGTGAGTGAGGGCAGAGGCCGGGATGAGGGGGAAGAGGGTCAGAGTTCACGCTGCTCACTGCGGAGGCCCAGATTACCCGCCACTAACATCCAGACACAGCCGGCCCCACGCCCACGCCCTAGAGTGCTGTGAGGCACGCACAGGCCGAGAGGATGTGTTAGCAAAGGTTAAACAATAGGGCTTCCGGGCCCTTTGGGTCCTTGAACTTACCAGCTGTAAAACCTAAGAAGACCCGCCAGGCACAGACCAAGCCAGCTGCAGAGACTCGTGCAAGTCACTTTGAGGATTTTAGCTTTTATCTCACGTACAACAGCATGTGTCCAAGCAGCATGTCTTCCCCAACGCATGGCTCACAGACTGCCTATACTTTGGGTGTTCATGTGCCCTTGTTTCTATGTCGTTTTGGTTTTGATGCTGAAGATGGAAACCAGGGTCTGGCACACTCTACCCACGCCGTCTGCCCCCAACCTCTCCCCTTCCTAAGTAACTTGCATTTCCCCCGAAACTCAAATGCTATCCCAAACTGCAAGTGCAAAGACAAGACTTCAAGTCTGAGACGAGTTACGTTTGCAGCAGCCCAATACCCTTCGTAATAAAAGTCTGTACAGCACGCTCTTTGGTTCTAGGGATCAGTAATGTCTACATGTTCAGAAAGAAAGTTATTCAGAATGTTATAGCAAATTTTTAGATTAAAAAATCTTTTAAAGTTATATGAAAAGACAAATCTGTTGTATTATCTGTATTTGGGCCGAGTAACTCTATAAACAGATGCTTAAGGTGGTGCGAGGGCCAACCTCGGCCACGGGCTACGCGGCTGTGGGTGTGTGAGAGAAGATTTCTGTTTTGCTTTACATAAGGGACAGTTAAGAACGAGTGCTCCTTTTTTCTTTCAAATCTGTTAGGCTGCAGTACTCAAAACAGGCAAATAGAGAGTTGAAGAAAGGAATGCCACTCGTCCCTAGGTCAGTGTTTTGGCTGACAACTGTTTTACATGCATTTTCCAGTTTTGCAAAGAATAAGACCAACGAGCCTGTCTGATGGTTGTAAAGAACCAAGGGAAGAGAGTGTGTAATTATTCAATTTAATACAATTGCTCAGGTGCCAACTTCAAAAGGGCCAGCGAGTCAGGTAACAACTCAACCATGTGCTCCTCTATCAAAACCGTGCGTGAGACGCAGACAGCATGAGAAGCTTAACAGACTCTACCAATCATGAAAGTGTTTCGGGTTCTCAGACCGCAGCAGCAGTAAAGCACGTCATATATTCTGAGTAAACGGAACTCATACACAGTGTCGTTTGCTGCCTTCTTAAATGACATATTTGCTACAGCTTTTTACTTACCGTATGAATAGGACACTCAAGTCATGGGTTGCTGGGATTTCCTAGTGACCCAGGTGTTTGTTAGGGAAATGAGCATGTCCTACTTGTCCTGCAGTCAGGAGCTCTGAGCATCTGCAGCTGGAGAAGGATATTGATGACATTTTAACAATTTTCCTTAAAAAGCCATCAATGTGCACTCACTGAATAACATGGAACACTGCGAGTACTTGTGATTGATACAAATCTAAGGCAGTATTGAGTACAAACACATGAAGCATTGCTTTCCTGGATATAATATATAGACACTTAAACAGTTATTAAAATCAGTCTTCTAATGATTTTCATTATGCTGTCAAGAAAACATTAATACATTTTCTTAAATTTTATATATATATATGGACAATACGTTCATTTGTCTAAAGGTATGATTCAAGAGAAAAGTACACAGTTCAAAACATCAAAACATAGTACAGGTTTCTCAAATCATTTTAAATAAAATAATTTCTATCTAAACGGATATTGTTCCGAAATGAATTAAGGAAATAAAGAGTAATCAAGGACCCTGAACACAGAGCTAAGCCCATATACAACCATGTGATTGAATATTTGAAAGCAGGTCCCAGGGAAATTTGTAGGCACTGAAACAGATATTGTGGGCTTCCCTGCGAAGATAACATGATTGTTCTTATACTTGATACCAGTCTTATTTGAAACAGCTACCCCCGACAAGAAATTGCATTTAAATTCACTATAAGTGGTTAAAATATAAATGTAACCTGTTTGAAATTTGGAAGAAAAAAATCCAGCAGCTTCCACCTGGATCCCTTGGGCTTGGAGTACATTGGTGAAGAGAGACATTGACCACGGAGCGCATCGTAACCTGAAGAAAACCCATCTTAACTTTGCCCCTTTTCGCCTGGCGTCACAGTCCTGGTTTTAGGGTGATAGCCGCTCCGATCATGCTGGGGGTCAGACTGCCATCTAGTGGCCGAGGCCGGCTCCGCCCCAGATTTAGAAAGGCTCGGACCGCGCTCTGTAACTGCAGAAGCCTTGCAGGGGGAAAGGGCCCCCCAAGCCTATCTGGGCTCGGCCACCCGAGCGTGGGGAACTCCGGGGAGCAGGCAGAGAGAAACCCTAGTGGCGCTCGAGGGCGCACGGCGGGCCGCGCAGCCAAGCCCCTGAGATTTCGAGGTGCCAGACCAAAGCCTTTGGCATATGAATGCCGGAGAGCGAAGAGAAAGTTGGGAAAACTTAAAGATACAGTATTTACAGAAAATTAAGTAGGAATTACACATTTGAAAGTTGCTCGTGAAACGTAATCACAAAATATGCTCAAGACCCATTAAAATGTTTTAGAAAGTAAAATATTAGACAACAAATTTTCCTGATTTAATTATATATATATATATTTTTTTTTTTACATACTTCCCCATTAGTTTAAATTAAGATCATAAGACTGACACTATTTGGAAAAGCAATGCAATTATGCAGATTATGGTAACATTCTGAACCCTACAAATATACATATTCGTAATACTTTCAGTTTCTAATTCACAAACTTAGTTGAGAGTCACCATAGATTGATAGAGGGACTTTAAAAAGTATATTAACATTTGAAAAATTAGACAGAAATCCTTAATGGATTTAACATTGGATATATTGTTCCACATACACACAACCAGGATATAATTATTCATAAGTATAAATAGTTTTACATAGATATATTGCAAAGAATTCTTATGCCATCTACCCTAAAATGGTTATTTTAAGTATCTTTAAAAATATAAATAATTAGTTTCCCTTTATAGTTACTTTTATAAATCTGGGGAAATTGAACTAATTTTCTGATACAGTACACCACTAAGCTCTTCCAGGTGGTGGTAGTTTTTGGATGACATTGAGGAGGACTGACCCCCTTTCTCCATTTGTCCCACCGACACTGTGTCTCGGTTCCATGAATTCACTGCTGGGCATAGAAGAGCAGCATTTCCAGAGCCCCTTCGGCTTCCACCAGGAACACAGAATTCTGGGGCTGACTAGACTTCCTGTAGAGCGTGTCTTCCGGGGTTGAGTGCCATGGTAGTGGTGACATATTTTAATAAACAACTTGCGTTCCTCCGTTCTCAAAACCTTTTGGCATAAAGGAAGAGCCCTGGCTCCCCCCCCCCCCCCCCAACCACCACCTTTTGCGACCGGATCTCACTAAGTCATTCAGGCTGGCACTGAATTCATCATGTAGCCTGCTTGGTCTTGAACTCGATCCTCTGGCCTCAGCCTCTGTAGTGCTGGGGTTATAAGAGCCTCATTCTTTTTAAAAGGGTACTTGCACCTTCCTGGGAAGCATGGGCTTCTGGGGTTCTGCGGTCCACTGGTGGGATGATCTCTGTGTAGGGGTCAGTTGACAGCCCAAAGAGGAGGAGGATTTATAGCAGATTGTGACACAAATCCCAAGTAGAAAAAACATGTCTGTTGGAAGGGACCACACTTCCTAACCTCTTTTGGTGGTTTCCTTAGGGTTAACTCTACTATGCAAAGTTTTTATGAAGCATTCAAATAGTCGCTGGTTTTTTTTCCTAAGAAAACTGACAATTTTTATATTGCTGACATTAAAATTTGAAATACATCATTAGTTAATAAAGAAATCACATATACATATGATTATTAAAAGCTCTATGGTTTCAAGCACTGTGACAAAATATTTATTAAATTACTAATTATGTTTCCATTTTTGGTGTTTTCTTGACTTACTTCCTTTAGAAGAAAAGTAACACCATTCATAATTTCAACTAGCTCAGTGAAACTTGCTTAGCATCAGATTTCCATAAAAATTGAACCGGTGTTATAAAAATCTATGGCAGAAATATCAAACAAGTGAAATCAGATGAAAATCAGAGAGCTGCTGAGAGAGGGATCATTGCCCGAGATCTGTGACCATTAAGTTATGTTCTAATAAATAGAAAGGGCTTCATATTCCCTATTGCAACCAATTTAGACGCTGATTCTGTCTTACCTAGTCTCCATCAAAGACTCTCCCTGTACCCGAACACAAGGGGGCTGCATTCAGATTCTCCTGACAACAACAATAAAAATGACAGCCAGTTTCAAACTGGGCCGCTTGAGCAACACCAACGGGCTCTCATCAGAACAACGCAAGGAGCGCCAGGGTGTCGGGGCTGAGGTTATTCTACTGCACAGGAGGATGGCTTTGGAAGTCTCTCCTTAGGTAAAATGGAGCTGCTTCGCTGGCCCTGGGCTCCCTGCCACTTGCGCAGGGCTGACTGCAGGCGGCCTGGGTCTCTGTGTGGGGACTCCATTCCAACACAAGGCAACGGTGGGGACCCAGAACCCAGACAGCTGATTGCTATGCACCATGCTGCCAGACTCACAAATATAACCTACGGGAATGGCAGAGCCCTTGCTATGGTCAAATTATTATGTTGGAACAGAGCTGTGTGAATTCTAAAAACTTGGCCAGCACTCAGCTCCGTCGCCAGCTACGGACAGAACACAACCCAGACAGGCCATTAAAAACACATAAATGTAATGATTTTGGTACTCATCTTGCATGCTTATTTAAGAGTAAAAATTCAGCAGACCTCTCAGCTACAGAAACCCACAGCTGCATATTTTGATGGCAGAATAAATGTATGCCCTTAGTCCTGTGTGCATTGCCCAAGAAGAAGAAAATTAAAATCCCAATTCTCTTCCCATCAGATTTAGAGTATGTATTATCAGGGTTTGTGATTTGAGTTGGTTTTTTTTTAAACCTTTCAAAGAATGTAGCTACACACATATACAGCTAGCTTAGTGGCAGGCTACATGTTCAGACTCAAGTCAGACCTCCAAGGGTAAGCAGCTGGTCTCCTCTTGACCTGTCTTTTGGTTGTAAAATTTACTCCCAAGGGTGTCTCTACTTGAGAACAAGAGAGCTGTTTGAAAAGAACCTTGTCGTACCTCTGATGCACACAGGATCTCCGTCAATGGCAACTGGCTTCCTTTTCATATTGTAGCAGACGAAGGTGACACTCACTTCTGGACTCTTCTTTGTCCAGGTTACGTTTGGGGAAGCCCAAGAAGAGACCATCTTGTGGTAACACTGCTCTTGAACCCTTGGGATGGTTCCAACTCAATCGGGAAAGGGCAGATTTCCTTGGTGAGAGTTCCGGGTGCTGAGTGATGCAGGCTTGGTACATCTCGGGGTTCCCATCCATGATCCCCAGCTCTGCTGATGGAGCTCACAGCACCCCTGGCCCACAGGTCCCACTGAACTTGGCAGGACTCTAAACCATGAAAGAGTCAGATTCAGCTGAGAGGCATATTTTGCAATCCCTACTCACAGTAACTGGGTCCGGTTTGTCAGACCATGAGGCAGTTGAACAGTCTTAATTTTTGTGTTGGAAAATATGGTCCCATAATTACAGAACAAACTTGTCTCCAAAGCATCATCATATTTCAAGTCTGTACTATAAATAAAACTTCAATGTCCTATATTTCCTCACCTGAAGATAAAACATTTCATACTTTTTTTAAATGTAAACGTGGAAATTCTTTTAAAGATATTTAAAACACAAAATTTGCATTTATCCTGCTTTTTTTCTACTTCTCTATGTGCTTGGTAGAAGTACTTTATGTAGAAACAATTTTCTTGTGTTGGAAGACAGCACTTTGATCTGAGGTTCACAATAACTGCAAATAGAATAATTGTTCTCAGGGCAGTTTATAACTTTAACCAAGAATTGGGGAATAAATACTCACAAAGGCAGTTAAAAACATTGAATTTTACATTGTCTATTTAATGCAATACTGAACCTAAGAAAAGCAAATATAATTAAAATGATTTCATCTTTTAAAAAGTCCCGGGAGAATCAAGTGCTTTGTTTTGCGGTTTTGTTTACTTGGCCCTTGTTTTAAACTAGTGTCATGACAGCAGAGTCACATGACAACTGATCCCAACGCGGTAAGTTGTGATTGTCACCGTTTCCAGGGATTTTGAAAGGAACGTGATGTAGATGAAAGAATGAGAAGCGAAGAGCACAGTGGTGCTTACCAAACCTCCCACTGGTTGGGCTCAGGAGCCCCAAAATGTTGGAGGAAATGTCTGCCCAGGATGAGCTGCTTCCAGAGTCACAAAAGACAGGGATTCCGTTTTCACGACATTCACATATTTGTCTTTGAAATCAGAGTCATGTCTGATTTCCTGAGCAAATTCCAGTGCCGATGTGGGACACGGAATTCTGCTCGCATTGCCGTCGTGAGTACAAAACAGAAAGCAGGATGCAGGGCTCTCCCGGGGCCACCCCTGTCCTCACCCTCTGCTCCCTCTGCCTTCCCTTCTCTGTCCAGCTTTTCCCTTAGTTCTTCCTGAAAAGTTACTCGGGGTTCTGTCCGCCCCTTGCCAAGTCTTGACTGAGGAATTCTGCTTAGCACCGAAAGTCCTCAGAGGCCGTAAGTAACCACTGAAGTCTTGTCAACAGAAAGAGGTACAGTGAACCCTTGACTTACAGACGCCAAGGGCTGGCTGTAACTCAGGTTGGTCAGTGGAAGACTCGGGTCCTCTGCGTATCCTTCAGGGCCTCCTGGACAAATGCAGATCTCAGTGTCCTCAGAGAGAGACTGGCCCAGAAATCTTCAGTGCACCCCATGCAGGTAAGGATGTTGTCATGTTCCTTCCAGAGTCCTCAGGGTTAGATCTGTATCTCAGACTGGCTGGAAGCACAAGCAGCCAGCAATCGTGTCATAACTCAAGACTTTGTTTATAAGTTAAGACTAAAATTATGGTGGTAACCTAAGTTGTTCGTATGTCAGACCAGTCATGCCTGAGGGTGCACTGAATAAGAAAAACAGGTCCACAGCACCCCGTGTAATGACCATCTTCTCTTTCAGTTCCTGTAGAAGAGCGGCCTGTGCAGCGCCCACACATCCGAACACAAATATGAACCTATTTTAAAGACTTTACTCTTGTTATCTACATCTCATTTTAGCTTTTAGTCAGAGGATATAGCAATGGCTCCCTGACCATAAGCCTAGTGAAATAAAAAAGTAAATAAATAAAATGTTTTTTGGGGTCAGCTATTTTTCCTCATTTTAGCACACACGCTACTGTACATTTGGTGGTACTTACTTAATGCTTCTAATTAAGTGAAATGCTTTTGCTAATTCTGAATCTTCATTTACTGTAATTGTGGACCTAAACACTCCCAGTAGGATCCCTTCTGAGATGGTTTTAAATTCACTGTGATTGCGCACATGGTGGCTGCAGGAGGGGTCCTTTAATTCTCCAGTTGTGTGGGTGCATCCCAGAGGATGAGCCCCCCCCGTTTCTCTTCCTCCCTCTCCCTCTCTCCCTCTCCCTCCCTCCCTCCCTTCCCCCCTCTCTCCATGAAGTAAACCATCTTCCTCTACATTACATAGTAAACATCTGCATCCCTATGTCCTATGCCACTATGCGGGCCTCATCGGGCAGGTTCGCCAGTGTGCCATCCTTATGTGCTTTGTTCTCTGGGCCTAGTGGAGAACGAACTTTCCGACCGTGCTGAGCTCCGCCGCTCCTCAGGGGAACTGCTATACTTTCCAAGGCATCTCCGGGGAAGTTCCAGTCACTTTTCTACTCACATCTGATGGTCACTTGTTCATTGTCATATTCTAGAACTCTGCACGTAGAAAAAATTTGCACAGTTAACTCTTTGGTTTCCTTTGGCAGCTTGTCTCTAGTTTAGAAAATCTAAACTCTAGAAGGTTAGAAACATCCCTACTGAGGCCCAGCCCAGCATGGGAACAAACTCTGTGGAGTGCTGGAAGGACCGGTGCCCCAGAGACACCAGCAGGGAGCTGCTTCCAGGGGCAGGGAGGCGGGATGGATGGAGCTGAAACCCAAGGGGTAGCAGTGGAACCTGTGGGTTCCCCCTGTGGGGCCAGGGATTGTGTCACGGCAGCCGGGCAGTGAGGGAAACCAGACCAGGCCCAGAGGGGCAGTGTGGAGCCACAGCGAGCGCCACGGGACCCTGTGCTGTCCCTGACTGAAAGAAAATAGTGTAGCCAATAGAAAATGTGGGTAAAAGTCTGAGTAGATGATTATTTCTTGATGGAAGCCTTGGTTTTTATCTCCTCTGTTTTTGTTTTTTTGTTTTTTTTGTTTTTGTTTTTGTTTTTGTTTTTGAGACAGGGTCTCGCTTTGTAGTTCAGGCTGGCCCTGAGCTCACTATGTAGCCCACACAAGCCTCGAACTCAGCAATCCTCCTGCCTCTGCCTCCCGAGTGCTGGGATTACAGGCGAGAGCCACCATGCCCGGCTATCTCCTCTGTTTTAATCCTGCGTTGTGTATTTTTTCTACAACAAATGAATTAAATTTATCGATTTCATAAGAAAAAATGTGAAAAAGATACAGCCCCAAGATCTAAAACAATATAATATTGGAAAGAAGAAAAACAGAAATTAATGAAAAGGAAATACACCATCCAGAGTATGATATTATTTTATACAAACACTGTACAATTCATTGGCATTGTAAAACAATGGGAGAAGGAATCATAACTCAATCACTATTTCAGGCAAAATTCATTACGTGCTATGGAGAAAAGGTAAACTAAAATCTTCATTCACATTATTCTCTAAAGTAATGTCCATCCAGATGAAAGACCGAAAGTAAAAGTGCTATTATGGAGAAAAAAAGAAGCAAATATTTCATAGGCAGATAAATCTGAAACCCACTGTAAATGCACGAGGAATGTAGAAGGGGCTAAAACACAAGAACGTGTACCCACTACAGAAAGTCAGTTTTAAATCTTGTCAGGAAGATCATAAGTAAAATGTAAAGCTTACAGACAAAATAGGTACAATTTTAATCTATAGATTGACCAGGGTCATTATTTGCATACATTTTGAAAGCCATTGGTAATCATTAAGATGAGAACAGCAAAGTGTAAAAAGGGGCATTAATAAGCAACACAAAAAGTAGTAACACGGTCTTCTAGCACATGGGTAAAAGAGTCTAGGGCCGGAGGGTTAGCTCAGTGGTTCCGGCGCCTGCCGCGCAAGCTCAAGGTCCTGAGTTCGATCCCCGGTAACCACATATAATGCTGGGCGTGGAGACACACCCACCAACAATCAACACCGCATACCACAGTGCCGGACGTGGTGGCTCACGCCTGTAATCCCAGCACTCGGGAGGCAGAGACAGGAGGATTGCTGAGTTCAAAGCTTGCCTAGGCTACATAGTGAGCTCAGGGCCAGCATGAACTACAAAGTGAGACCCTGTCTCAAAAGCAAAAAAAAAAAAAAAAAAAAAGACTCAGTCTAATAGGTAAAGGGAAATGACTCTCACATATCATCTTTCCATAGCAATACTATGGCAGAGGTTTATACAGTTTATAACACTGGTATTGGACAAGACTGTAGATAAATGGACAATCACCTTGAAACTGTGTGGGTGGGGATTAAAGTTTTAAAATGTCCAGGAGGCCAACTTGGGTCTGTGTCCTAAACCCTTGTGATATGTTGTCATGAAGAAACAACTCAGTTAAATGCTACAAAAAATGTACCTATGGAATTTTAATCACAGTATACTCAGAACAGAAGAAGTCAGGAATAAGGTTTATGATAGGTGAAGGAATGATGAAATTAACTGCAACATATTAGCAGACAAAATATTGGGCAGCCATTAAAATATATAATCTCCATGAATATTAGGAAAAAAATGTTGCTACTGTTCTATAATGAATCTGGATTTCATAGGAAAAATTATAGTTAAATAAAAATGAATAAATACACCAATATCTTAATATAGAGGTATCTCTTGATGTTGGAAACGTGTGAATATTTCTTTGTTCTAAATGCTTCTCTTGATTTCCAAATGTAAGGACATAATCAATGGCAAGGAAATGTTCTGTGATGAAATGTATGTCTGTCACCCAGCGAAGCTGTCCTGTAGGCAGCAGCAGACACTGGGACATCACAGGAAGCACAGTGACATGTGTTGCTCTGCCGTAAGCCTCTATGGATGCATTCAAAACCAGACTAATTAGGGTTATGGAAATAGTCTCAGTTGATAAAGACTCAGCATCCCAGTGGTGATGGCCTTCAGAAAGCCAATGCTTCTCTACTTCTGCTTCTCTAAGCTCTCAGATTTCTAAACTAAGAATCTGTCCCTCACAGGCAGAGCTAACTCAGGAGATAGAAAAATGTAGAATACAATGCCCATTTGTAGAAATTAAAAGGAGGTACGTGAAAGGTCAGAACAGAGTTAGAGTCTCAACTGAGCTGAATGTTTGGGGTTAGATGCTACATCTTGACCTGATTGTACATTCATGTTTGTCCCGCACAATCAAAGGTAATATAGATACCTTGATTTTCATTAGTGGTTTAGTGTGGGTGAATTTATGCCTGTGAATACTCATCACTTTTCTAGTCTATGAACTAATTTGGCAACTGTGTATAGGTGAAACAGGAAAAAGAAAATTATGCCATGTGACCCCATCTTAAGAGGTCACTTAGGCATGTATGGACTGACTAATAATGTGACTACTTTTTAAATATAAAGGTGTTTAAGTGGAAAAGTACACACATAATAACTATATCAGAAAAATTTCAAGTTGTTTCTAATTTTTCTAACTTACATTGTCTTAAGAAGTAACAAAATGCCAATGAGCAGACTAAACAATGATAACAAAATCGTAACTAACATGATTGTGTGCTTGTTTTGCACTGGAAAATGTTTCCAAAAGATTGCATTGTAAAAATTACTCTATATATGATGACCCTGTGAGATGAGGACTGTTGCTTTCTCCTCGTTTAAAGTAAAACACTGACTTTTATATTAAATAATTTCTTTCAAGTCACACTCATGGACAATTTGACACCCGCAGAAGTTGGTTTGGGCGACAAACGCTGTCAAGCAGAATTCCACGCTACCCCTTTATTTGAAAACGATCACAAGAAGGCATCTATGAGCAAATCAGAACCCATGGAGGGTTCTCTCCCTGTTCTCTGCCCTCCTCAGCCCACTCTCTGAGAAGCCATCTCTTTTCATTTGGATGCTCCTGTTCCTGGTAGACGTGGGCCAGTACCATGGTAGGCCTGATGGGAATTAGACAAGTCCATGGAGGTCCAACACACATATATCCTTACTGGGTGTTTGAAGGATGGAAAGATGAAATGTTGAAATGAAGAGGAACTAAGATATGCAAAGGAATAGTTCTATTCTCTGTCCCTGAAATTCCTTTTGGAATTCTTTGTTTGTGAATTCATCCCTTTTTTTGTGATCATGGTGCAAACATTTTCTTCCAAGTTGCCACTTGTCTTTGACTATGCCACACAAAAGTCCCAAACCCTAATGCCATTTTCCCCATGCAAATATTTTTATAGTTATCGCTGTTTATTAGTATTTTCGTGTCATGCATCCACCCTGGAACATATAGTTAGAAGGCCTTTCCTTAACACCGGCAGTAAAGAAATTCATCCTTGCTTTCTTCTCCTTTATGATGCTTTCTTTAACATTGAAATCCTTTCAATTCTGATCCATTCCAAGTTTATTTTTGTGTACAGTGGGAAGTAGTGATCTCAGTTTATCTTCTTTTGATTGACTAGTTGGCCAATAAACATTTATTAAAAAGAAAAAAATATTCTCTTCCTATTTCACAATACCTATCATACATTTTAGAACACACACCTTCAGTTTGTCATACTACAGAAATGATACAGTATTTACACATCTGTGTCCTACATCCATTTAAGTTTAAATTTATCTAACATCATCCTTTATGTCAGAATAGTACTCCATTTTATTTTTTAAAAACTTCTTTATCCAGTCTCCAGTTCACGGGCATTGGGGCTATTTCCAAGATTCAGCTATTACAAACTGAGCTGCTATGAACACGGGGGTACATATGTCACTGTGGTGTGATACTTTTAATTCATTCATGTATATACCTAGCAGGGTTAAATGAGACCTCGAATCCTAGTTTTTTGAGGATCTCCACAGTGGTTGCACCAGTGTACATTCCCACCAATAGTGGAGATGGGTTCCTTTCTCCCCACAGTTGTGCCAGCATTTGTTATTGGTTGATTTCTTGATAGCACCCATTCTTTGTGGAGTGAGAGGAAATCTCAGTGTTCTTTCACCTGCATCTCTCGAATGATCAGTGATGTTAAACATTTTTAAAATGTTCAGAGGGAAAAGGGAAACAGGAGTAGGGGAAAGTAAAAAAGGGAAAGAAAAAACTGATGGTTAAGAACAAAAAAATAGAAACAAAGCTTGTGTATAGGCAGGTAAGGTTTGTAGCGAGGACAGGGGAATGGGAAAAATGAGGATCAAGATATATCATGTACAGGTACAAATTCTCAGTGTTGAATGTGATCATAATGTATACCTAAAATGTACCACTAAATTCAATAAAAGAAAAAATTAAAAAGCAGAAAATAAACATAACAAAGTATATTTGTTCTTTTTTTTTTTTGAGACTTCCTTTTACTATACATTAAATTTGAGATGCACTTGGGCCTGTGTGAAAGTCCTGTTTTGCTGGCTTCTCCTGTCCCAGAATCAAACTAACTGTGAAGGAATTTTCCCATGGGTCTGTAACTGAAAGAATTGGGCTCTCATAATAACTAATCACTTTCCTTTCCTTATTTCTTTTATGGTTGTTTTGTCACACAAACATTTGTATGAACTTGTGTGGCTCTTAAAGATAGTACATTAGCATCTTTACTAGAATGTCTCTATATTAGCAAACATTGCACAGTTGTGTTAAATGATACCCAAGATCAAATAACATCTTTTTAATTGACCATCTACTTTGTATGCTTCCAAATATTTTAAACCTTTTCTGAGATAGATTTTGCACACATATTTTAACAATTATTACTAATTATCGTACCTTCTGCTGTTTACAATTCCCCATCAATCCTTGTTTTTTGTTATCTGTGGATATTGGCTGCTATATGTGCTTACATTTCCTGGCACTCACTGAATTTGATTTCTTTTTAGTTATTCCTATCTTGATTGTCTCAATTTCTTCACATACACTCATGTCATCTCGGAGTGGACATTGTTTTGATTCTTGTTTTTCGATTTGTACAGCCGTTGATTTCTCCCATTAAATCATATTGTGTCCGATAATATCTCCATTACAATTAAGAAGCAATCATTATACTTTTTGTAACAAATTGTGTTTCCGGTATGTCCCTATTAGATAAGATGTCAAGGGCTGTGTTAGGGAAGGAAGATCTGTCAATTCTTAATTTTTCCAGTGTTGCATTAAATCGGGAGACATTGAATCAAATTTGATAAAAGCTTTTCAGTGTTTAAAGTGATAAGCATAAAGTTTAGTACTTCAGTCAATTAAGATGATGCTGTATTATATTAAAACATCTTCCTAATATTGAGTATGGCAATTCAGAAATGAATCCTTCCCAGACATGTTGAATTTTTCTTATCAGGTTTAGATAATATTGTTAAACCATGGGCCGGAGAGTTAGCTCAGTGGTTCTGGCGCCTGCCTCGCAAGCGCAAGGTCCTGAGTTCGATCCCAGGTAACCACATACAATGCTGGGCGTGGAGACTCGTCCACCAGCCATCAATACCACATACCACCGTGCCGGGCGTGGTGGCTCACGCCTGTAATCCCAGCACTCGGGAGGCAGAGGCAGGAGGATTGCTGAGTTTGAAGCTTGCCTAGGCTACATAGTGAGCTCAGAGCCAGCCTGAACTACAAAGCGAGACTCTGTCTCAAAAAAAAAAAAAAATATTGTTAAACCATTTTCACAAAATATTTGGGAAGCTTTTCTTTATATTTGTATAATGAATTATTTTTATGCCATAAAATTATCTGATCTTATAAAGTTTGGAACTGTTTTCCTGTGGAACTCTCTGGGTGCTCTTGTCTAACTTCATCCAGTATAATTGTGCTATTTAATATTTCTGTTGCTGGGCCGGAGGGTTAGCTCAGTGGTTCCGGCGCCTGCCTCGCTAGCGCAAGGTCCTGAGTTCAATCCCCAGTAACCACATACAATGCTGGGTGTGGAGACTCATGCCCACCAGCAATCAATGCCACATGCCACAGTGCCAGGCATGGTGGCTCACACCTGTAATCCCAGTACTCGGGAGGCAGAGACAGGAGGATTGCCTGGACTACATGGTGAACTCAGAGCCAGCCTGAACTACAGAGCGAGACCCTGTCTCAAAAGAAAAAAAAATTAAAAAATATATATATATATTTCATTGCTAATGATCTATTTCAATAAACTACTTCCTTTCAGAAAATTATCCATTTCACTTAGTATTTTTAATTTTAGTATTATTATAAAATTGATTTTTCAAAGAATCCCATTAGTTACTTCTTTTCCCCACCAATATATTTTGGTAAATAAACATAGTTTATATCTTTTTTATTATTTAAATTAGCATATTAATTGCATGGTTTCTTATTTAAAAAAATAGAATTTAGATTTATTAAATAAATGATGAAATTATTTCCTGTTTCATTAATTTCTTCCTTTATTTTCATTTATTTTTTTTTTGAGACAGGGTCTCGCTTTGTAGTTCAGGCTGGCTCTGAGCTCACTATGTAGCCCAGGTAAGCCTCGAATTCAGCAATCCTCCTGTCTCTGCCTCCCAAGTGCTGGGATTACAGGGGTGAGCCACCATGCCTGACACTGTGGTATGTGGTATGTGGTATGTGGCATTGACTGCCAGTGGGCGTGAGTCTCCACACCCAGCGTTGTATGTGGTTACCGGGGATTGAACTCAGGACCTTGTGCTTGCGAGGCAGGCGCTGAAACCACTGAGCTAACCCTCCGGCCCCTTTACTTTTGTGTTTATAGATTTTCTTTAGATTTTACTATTTTTTTCATAGCTTTTGACTTGGAAATCTAATTCACTGATTTAGATTATTTTATTTTCAATGTTATATATTATTTATTTTCCTATAAAGTTTGTTCTCGGGGCCAGAGGGTTAGCTCAGTGGTTCCGGTGCCTGCCTCGCAAGTGCAAGGTCCTGAGTTCGATCCCCGGAAACCACATACAATGCTGGGCGTGGAGACTCACGCCCACCAGCAATCTACACCGCATACCACAATGCCGGGCGTGGTGGCTCTTGCCTGTCATCCCAGCACTCGGGAGGCAGAGACAGGAGGATTGCTGACTTCGCGGCAGCTTGCCTGGGCACCATAGTGAGCTCAGGGCCAGCCTGAACTACAAAGCGAGACCCTGTCTCCAAAAAGAAAAAAAAAAAAGTTTGTTCTCGGTATTGTCTGTAGTATCCTACATTTTGTTTTTCATCTTTTATTGTTATAAATTCTGTATTGTGATTTTTATCTCTCATTTTACTCAGGAATTATTTTAAGATGTTCTTTTTAAAATCTTTTCAAGTGGAAGGCATTTTTAAAATTTTGACATTATTTTTACTCTTAATGCCTTATGAGTATTGTCTGTCATATTCCTTTGTATAATCTAATGTTTTCTTCATAGCATAAATTTTATTCACATGACCTGCCTTATGTTAGAAATAGCTTTAAAACTGTCCATAATGTGGGCTTCTGACTTCTTGATCTAAAAAAAATAAAAATAAAAATAAAAATAAACTATCCATAATGTTTTTTCTTTATAAAGGATGTTACTATAATATGTGAAGCATGTGTCTTCTTATTTTTAGTATCTCAAATGAGAACTGTGTCTTTTAGCAGAAGAAGGTGTCCTTACCATGTTATTGCTTTTTGACTTGGATTTTATATTAACTGACATAAAAATTCACCAGAGGCATTCTTAGTGTTTTTATTTAACTGGTATACTTCTACCTATCACTCTATGCCTAGATGTATGAATTAATTTAGTACAGATGTGTATGTGTAATCTGAGGTAGGTCTAACAGATGTTTTCAGGTCACATACACACACGCGCGTGCATGCACACACACACACGCATGCATGACCAACTTCATTTCTACCATTTGTCTATTAGCCAAATTGGAAGCCATTTGTTAGACATCAGCCCAGGAGCTTGTCCTCTTTTCTTTTCTCTCTCCCTTTTGGGTTTTCAGCTATGCTTTATTCTGCACTGTCAGAGCCCCATCCACTCAAGACACCTTCTTCCATCCCAGCCTCATCTTTGAATTGGTGCTGTTGCACAAATGACATAGTAAATTCTTGCTGCAAAGCTTCCCTGAAGTTTGTGGCATCGCTTCCTGCATGGATAGAGCCCGGCTTTGCATCTTACTGAAGGGCTGGGGCATGCAGTGGCCCTCAGGTTTATGTGTCTAAGCCACTTCTGTAACATCTGAAGTTAAAAGACAACTTGGCTGATCACAAGACTTTGGCCAAGTCTTCTAACTCCTTGATTATCGTTGTTTCTTTCTTTGCATAGTACTTCTGAGAAGTCTAACATCACTCTTATCCTCTTAATCTGAAGGCGTTTGCCTTTTTTGTCCTTTAAGCTCTATGGGTATTTTCCCTTTTAAAATCTCAGAGTTCTAACAGGAAATGTGCCCAAGCCCTTGCTGGTCACGTATGCAGACCAGTCAGCTCTTTGAATGCAAGGCCAGAGCACACTCTTCCACTGCCCTTGCAGAGGATGCCTCTATCCTGCCGTTTGCTTTACTTCTTCAGCACCTCCCTATGGTCATTTCAGACATTTTCCCAACTGATTTGAACCTTATTTTATTCTCTTGGATGTTTTTCTGTCTTTCTTTCCTCTTTTTCATTAGAACTTTGTTTGAGTTTACTCTTTCTTTATATTTATGCATCATCTCCAAGACATTTTTGTATTTTCGTTTAATTTCTTGAATCCCGTCAATAATTTTTCTTCTCTTATGTTACTCATTTGGTGTTTTTACCTCCTGAAGTTTTTAATGCATGATTTTAAAAGCATGCAGAATTGTGTTTGGGGATATTTGGTTAACTCTGGAGTAGCTGAATAACACTTCCATTTTCTTTTTGAAGGAAGGAAATTGGTGAAGGAAAATGTTGAAACTGAAGTGTTCTGATTTTCACTTTGTGCCTTTTTCTGAGATGGACTGTTTTTATGGGCATCTTTTGTGGTTAAAGTTTATGTTTGTAGTGGTATCAGAGTCTTACTTCAAAAAGCCATTTCCTAAATTCAGTAAAACTGGCCTGGGGAAAAAAATGAGAAGACTTGTCATATACTGGTACAAATTTCATTGTCAGTTGTGATCATGATGTGTACATAAAATCTAGCAATAAAAAGAAAGTGGAGTCAAAAAAAAAAAAGAAAAATATTAAAAAGAGAAACTTTTGGGCTGGAGGGTTAGCTCAGTGATTCCGGCGCCTGCCTCGCTAGCACAAGGTCCTGAGTTCGATCCCCTGTAACTACATACAATGCTGCACGTGGAGACTCACGCCCACCAGCAGTCAATGCCACATGCCACAGTGCCGGGTGTGGTGGCTCACGCCTATGGTCCCAGCACTCGGGAGGCAGAGACAGGAGGATTGCTGAGTTTCAGGCTTGCCTGGACTACATGGTGAGCTCAGAGCCAGCCTGAACTACAAAGCAAGACCCAGTCTCAAAAGAAAAAAAAAAGAGAGAGAGAAACTTTGGCAAAATGTACTAATTAGAGACTTATTCTATTGGGGTAAAGAAAAAATGTGATGGTAATTTTAAAAAGAGAAACAAAGCTTATGTATTTAGGGGTGGAGGGTTATGGGATGAGTAGAAGAATGGGAAAAATGAGAATTAAGTTGTGTCATATACTGGTACAAATTCCCAATATTGAGTGTGATCACGATGTGTATATGTAAAGTACCAATAAGGTAATTGAAAAAAAAAGTGGCCTGGGGAATGGTAAGGAGACAGCATGTTTCTGATTTACATTTCCTTTTGTCTTGTAGCATCCTGGAATTCTCCCTGGCTCTTTCACTACTAAGTCTCGAGGCATTTTTGTTTTCACCCCTGCACACACACTCATCACACACACACACACACACACACACACAAGGAAACTTCCAGGGGGACAAGGCCAACACTACCCCCTGTCCCTGTACGCACAGCTTCAACCTGCTAGGATCCTTTCTGGCTTCTGGGTGTGATTTGGGGTCAATCTTTAGACATCTCTTCTATCACTTCTAGGCTGTACTTTGTTAGGTGCAAGTTCTATGTGGTTTGCCAGAAGGCCGAGGAAAGCACTTTTCTGGATAATGTCTGCAACAGGTGATGTGGGAGGCCTTGGTTTGTTTTCTTCTAGCTGTGTCCTGAGGTTCAACTTGTTTTTCTCCTGTATGCACAGCTGCCTGATGGGAATTCTTGGTAGCTACCACTGTCTCAGATACCCTGATGTCCCTGAAGATAAATTTCCAAATGTATGTATGACCATAAGACTTTCACTGGCAGTCCTATTTGTACCTACAGTGGTAACATTTCTCCAAGGTGAAATTAAGAAAAACTAAGTAAGACAGTGTTACACAAAAGGTCATCTCACTTTCAATTATGATCATCAGTATATAAACTCTGTGAAGATTTTGATGATCTCAGCAGAACTGGTGATTTAACAGAAATGAAGGCAAAAAATAAATGTATGAGGTGAATGCATAATAACTTGCAAATTATATACATATATAGTCTTATTATGCTGCCAAAGTTCTGAAGATCTCTGAGCATGCTCACAGATAACTAAATAAGTCATCTACAAATGAAGGGAGTGGAACTGAATGCACATTACTCTGTAACTTAGGGCCCCAACCAGGATATCTCTGAGAATCAATCAAAGTGTTAGTTACAAGATATAGTTGTAAGAGTTGAACCTCTGAGGACTCCTGGTGAGAACCCCAGGCTGATTCAGTATCAGTTTATATCCCCATTTTTTGGCATTTCAGTCCCTTAATGTTTTTATTCTCAGGTTGTTGCCCCAAGCTATTCTTTCTTCACAGGATAAATGTCTGTACTTCTCCCCTGGATAGTCTATTTCTGTCTCTAGTCTCAGATTACATAGGGCTTCCTCAACTTACTCTTTCATTTAATTCTTTCCTAATTTCCACCTTATTTTGCAAGCTTGTGCCCTTGTGTGGGAGCAATTCAGTGCCTGCCTCCTCTTCTAGATGGTGAGTTCAGTGAAGACAAAATTGTATTTATTTTTCTCTTCTCTGTTCTTCATTCAGTCCACACAGTTGTGAGTTGAACGAGTTGAAGGAAGTGAATTGTGAGTTGAAGGAGGAAGTGAATGAATTGTTGCCTATTGTCAGATCTTTGGATTTTGTTCTTCAAAGAGTAAGTTGATCTTTCTAAGATTTGGTTTGCCCATCTACAATAGAAGAGTGATACTATCCACTTCAAAATTAGTCAATATAAATTAAAAGGTAAGGGTTGTAAAAAGAGCTTTGGAAATGTGACTTATGATGGCACCTGCTCCCTTTTCAGCTGGGGTATCATTTGCTCACTGTGTATATTTCAGATCAACTTTGATTTGAGGCAGGTATTGTCTCGCCTGGCTGATTACTGTATCATCTCCATTGTCCAAAGACATTGGGAGGGTGAGCGGGACATGGAATCACAACTCCCAGACTCGTGTAGGTTGAGAAGCTTCTCCCCTTTATTATAGAAATTACAGGCATTTATATAGGGAAGGTTGGGATGTGATTGGATGAGAGGGTGGGACTAGTGCTCACGGCAGGGTGTGATTGGACACAAGGGTGGAAGTAACATTTACCAATGTATGATTGGTCTGTTTCACCTGCATCACCTTCTTAAAGGGTCAGTGTATCTATTATTACAGAGAAAGAGAGAGAGAGAGAGAGAGAGACAGAGACAGAGACAGAGACAGAGACAGAGACAGAGACAGAGAGAGAGGAGAAGAAGTGGAAGCACCTGGAGAAAATTTTGGCCACAGGCAGGAAATGTCCAGTGACATCAGTCTTGCCAGCTGCTGGATACATGGACCAAGTTCAGCTTGATCAGGCCTGAAAGTAGACCAAACCAGACACTAAGAAGCTCCATTGTTTTCTGAGCTCTGGCACCAAGAGACCATGGCAGACCCACTTGGGACAGCTGGACTCTGCCAAACAACAGTGAGTATCCTTTGATGCTGGCTGTACCTGTGGGGCCCCAGGACTCCCAGGACAGGCTGCTGCTCTGGCTCTGCCTCACGCTCCCACCTGAGCCTCACTCTCACAGAGCTGCTCCCCCTTGACACCTTGGCCAGCCGCTCCCCCCTTTGGAGCTTGGGCTTCCAGCTCTGATGGTGGCTGGGTACCCAAGGCCAGTGGCTGATGCTAACTCGGGCGAGGTCCTGCACGCTGTGACCTCACCTCCAGATGAACCTCAAGTTGCTCCATGTTCAACTTCTTTCCCTCTTTTATTTGTGGAGCTTTGCCAAATTATTTTAGTGCTTTCTCAGGGCTTACAGAACTAATTTGGGGTGTGGGTCTAGGGTTCAGGAGACAAAAATACCTTGCTGTAACTTTTTGCTGAGGCACTCCTACTTCCTATGTCACACTGGTGCTGAACTGGTCACTCTCTTCTGGAACACAGGTTGTCAATCTTCTGTCATTTGTCACTTTGAAATTGAGAATAAATTATTTCATCCTTTAAAGTTTTTATGTGTTCATTAGAATCACTACTCCATAGCTTTTTGTTGCTGGTACTGTTGAATATTCATAGGATTCTGTCTGCTTACTGGATAATTATATTACATTAATATGGTATGAATAAATAAAAGCAGTAATTATGCTTTTATCCTGCTCTATTTTGCAATTTACAGTTTGCTTGTTTCGAGAATAAAAGGAAATTGCACACACTTCAAACAATATTATTTCATTTCTAAACAAGGAAGAACACAAGAACCCCTCCAGGGTGACAGGTTAGAACAGATATTATTCCACCCTTTCTTGATTGAGACAAATTCTCAATCATAGGATCATTTTGCCAACTTTATTAGGAGACAAAACTAGGAACATTTTTTAAGAAGCATCTCTTTATCAGAAAATAGTTTCCCTTGGCACTCTGATTAATAGTGATAATAAAGGACTGAAATGTTTTAAATGGCTGAAGCCAATTATATCCCAATTGCCACATCTAAAGTTTGTGGATTCCTTCGAGAAAGGTCACTCCCTTCTATTTCTGTTTAGGGAAGGTGGATTTCCCCTCAGGAGGACCCGCACGTGGTGTATGTGGAAAGGACATAGTATCTCTTTCTGAGATGAAGGTCAACTCCACTATGCAGATACTGAATATGGAAGGAACCAGAGCCATTATTTATTGATGTTTTGGGTCCAAAGAAGTTGTCTATTGTTACATATTCATGGAGCGGATCTTCAAAAACTGTTTAAGTTTGGACTTACTCATTTAGGGGAGAATGTTAACATTCAAGCACTTAACATTACAACATGTAGAATCTGAGCCCAGGAAAATTAAGGTGAATATTTGGCTCTGTTTTAAATGTATACATTTTCAATATTTCTTTTGCAAATAAATGGGAATGAAATATGCTCTCAAGAATTTTATTTCTTCTTGAGAAAGATCATTTGTTGCTTTTGTAAGTAGCTTATTGATAAGAAAATCCATTGGATGATTTTAACAAGGTAGGTAACAAATTTCTGAGTGAAGTAAAAATGAAATTTTACCTTGCCGCTGTTTCCTGTGGTATCTATATTTAAGGAGTGCAAGTCTAGTCAACATTTAGGAAAAGATGAGCTAACAGGCAAGATAATGCTTGGCCTCTGTCCTCAAAACATAGTTAATAAAAGGTTCGATATCAATATGAGAGAAGAAAACAAGTGGCATTTCCCGGTGGAAAATCTTGGGTTCAATGCTGTTTAAGCACTTTCATCAATTTTCTGAATGATGGGATGGGAGGCATGTTCATTAAACGCAGGCGAAACCAGGCTGGGAGCCGCAGATAACAGGACGGAGAAGAGCGCCAGATGCAATCGCGCGGAGCCTAAGTGGTGGGTGGAGGAGCGGCCTCGGCACACCCCCCGCGCGCGGCCCTTCTGGGTCGGGAGCCGAGGCCCCGGGAGGAGGCCACCGTGGCCGGCCCCGGGCTGTGCAGATCCGCCGGGGCTGCCCCAGCCCTTACTCTGCGCCCGGCAGTCCCGGAGCGGCGCGGGCTCCTCAGGGGACTCCCACGTCCCTGACCCCGAGGCCCTCGCGCAGGGTCTGAAATAGGGAGATTTGGCATCTGGTGGAAAAGACCTGCCGTGAGCTAAAAGCGGTGCTACCAAATCATTTTAAAAGTGATTGACATTTAAAGGTTTACACGCAAAATGACTGACCCAGGAACCCATCGAGTTGTTAAAGAAGAATCGCACGGGGTCTGGCGTCCCTGGCCAAAGGCACTGACTCGGTGCTGGACCGCCCCCCCCCCCCAACTGGAGAAAGTCGCGTCCACAGCGCTGCTTTTGTGTCCCTGATTCTGTCCCCGCCGTCGTGGTGGGGGGAGGCGAGGGTCTGCGGGGCTCGCGCACCCCGGGGAGCTGGAGAGGCCCCCGAAGTCCTTGCTTCGCCGGGTGTAATTTTCATGTCGCGAAGACCCAACCGGAGTGAGGCGGCTGCCTGGGCTCTCACACGGCGCCTGCCGCCCTCTGAAGAGGTGACACACCGGGACTTCAGAAGCTGAAAGGGATTCGGCAGAGAGCAGCAGAAACGATTAAAGACTCGGAAAATAGGACCCATGAAGGGAGATTAAAGGATCTGCGGTCACTTAGCCGGGAGCGGAGCGCCCGACCTAATAGCGACTTCAGGACGTGAAGGGCTATCATGTGGAGGGTGGGAACCAGCTGCCGCCTCTCCACGCTGCGGCTCAGGGAGAGGAAATGGGCTTAGCCTCGATGGGCAGGCTTTCGATGAGGTGGAGAGCTTCCTTCGGGGAGGGCTGTGAACAGCGAGAGCGCCGAGACCGGAGGGCCCCGCGATGGCCGAGCGCCGTGTTCCTGCGCCTGTTGGTTAAAGAGCCGCGCGAGGCTCCCTGTGGCACAGGCTGCGGCGTCAGGGAGGCCCGGCTGGCCGCTGTCCCTCTGTCGCGTTCACGGACAGGTACCAACAGCACTGTCAGAATGTGGAAGCTGTTTCCAAGGAAGGATATCTTGAAATCTGCCTTACCGTTGAATTCAAATTCTTTTCAGTGGGTATAATCCGTGATTTACAAAAGAAAGAATTCAGCATGTGACTGTTGCTGGAGGGAAACAAAGAACACGGGGAAGGAGTTGATTTTTCTGCATACACTTCAAAGACCTGTGATCAGAACCATTTCTGGTGCACATGGTACTCGTGTAAGGCTCAGACAGAAGTAATTTGAGAATTTTACTTCGTTCCATTGGGAGCTTGCACCCTTCAGAAAGCCATCCGGGAAAAGGTGAATTACTAATCATTATCCATGAGAAAAATGCTTCTTAGCCTCTGTTTGCAGGAGAGGGAAGTTAATGAGATCAGTTTCGTTGATCTAAGCACAATTTCTCATAGACCCCCTGAGCGTCTCCGTCACTAATGACACTGTCTATAATAAATTTGTTACATCCACAGAACAAAAACACATTTCCCCTTTCCCTAGTGGCATTCCATGTGATAGCAAAGGTGAGCTCGGTAAGAATAATCCAAATAAGCTGTTTGCACATTTTATTTGGGGGGGCCTTTTATTAAACATTCTTGGCATCATTAAACAGTTTCAAAACCTGCGTGGATTTTATAAGGTATGACTATTTCAGACTCATTTCTCACTGCTTCTCCTCCTGAATGCAATATTTGAGTCATGTCAAAAGCTTTAAGGCATCTTGGCTAAGCCATGAGTTTCTTCTCTGCACACATTCTGCTTCCTAACCCCTCTGCCTTTCCAGGGAACCTTCTCCACACTCACCCCCCAATCCCGCCTGCCCTTCAATTATCTCAGAAGTCAATATCCCATTATAGAACTACACATAGTGTATTGTAATTTCCTGTATACTTAAGTGTTTCTCCCATAGAACTGTAAAGTGCTGAGAGTACGCCTTCTCACAATTGCGTTCGCTTCCTCTGAAACTGCTTAGCACTCAGCAGATACTCAAAGAATGGAAAGGTGGGTTGCGGAAGTGTAGACGGTTAGGGGAAGGGAAGAGGACACAGAAGCAGCAGAGAAGTACAGGGGTGACGGGGAGTGGAAAAAAGGGTGAGAGGGTGGTGGGGAGGGTGGGTGGATAAAAGAGGCGTGGATGGTGGAGGAAGAGATAGAGGTGGGAGGGGTAGACTGGTGGAGGGGTTGCCGGATGCTGGAGAGGTGGATGGGTGGATGGTAGAGAGGTGGGTGGTGAGGATATGGATGGCAGATGGATGGGGGGATGGAAGAGTGAAGGCTGTCAGACTCAAAGAGCCCGCTGCAAACCTTGATCTTAATTACACTGCATGTTAATTCCCATGTAAAATGGCATAAAGCTGCTTTACAAACCTTAAACGTGCCTTCACCCATTGCTGAGGTCTCTTAATTTTGGAAATCTCTTCTGCTGAATCAGGAAATGTATTTCTGTATCAAATGAACTTTTCCACGTGCCATATCAGTAAAGGCATCAAATTCTTAGGGCCCGTTAAAGGGTCTTACATGAAAACAGGTGCTTTTCTCAGTAGAGAAGTGATGCTTTGTAAACTGGACAGTACCAAGGGCAACGTAGTCCCCTG
Organism: Thryonomys swinderianus; assembly: GCA_004025085.1. Classification (NCBI taxonomy): domain Eukaryota; kingdom Metazoa; phylum Chordata; class Mammalia; order Rodentia; family Thryonomyidae; genus Thryonomys; species Thryonomys swinderianus. Next base: position 50,755 of record PVIC010004476.1, read on the forward strand.
ACCATACCCAGTACTTTTCTGGGGTGCCTGAATTTTGACACCCAACAGTAATTTTAAGTTTTTATCAGATTTGGGGAAGAAGAATTCTGAAATGCGACATGCTTTTTTTTTACCCCTTCACAAGCAGAAATTAGTTTCACAAACCATAAAAAAAAAATGACAGTAATATTTATAGCATGATACATGGACACAAAGAAAGGCTATTCTTGTACTCAAAATGAAGTTCTAATAAGGAATCAACTTTGCAAGTTTGGCCAAACAAAATAAAATGTATCTTCTTTGAGAATGTAAAGTTGATACACACACAAGAATATCATAGTGAGCCTCTCCTATCAAAATTTGATAAATGGTTCTTTTTCTCCTTCTACTATTCTACCATAAGTAAGTAATTCCCTCTAATAGAAAATATTTCTAAATAAACACAGTCTCTGAAGGTAAGAATGGTGTCTATTTGCTAGATTGGGTAAAGATAGGATATGTTCATGCTGCTTGTCGCTTGTTAAAATATTTGTGGTGAATGACACTATAAAAGGTGTCGTTCTTACTTTTAAAACACCACACTATAATAATAATAGTATTTTTAGAAGGTGGCTCCAACTCCAGATGAAAAATTTGAGCCCTTAAATAAACCCATTCTACGTACTCACATTCAGTAGAATATAGATTTTGATCTATTAAATTTGTATTACTACTAATTTTACATTGCCTGGTAATTATAAACTATAAAGTGGTACTGTGTTCAAGTAGCTTGGGTAATAAAATACACTATTAGCTGTAGGTCTTTTAAACAGGTCACTAGAGATTAAAACAGCTCTAAACAGTGCTATGAGGATTCTCAAGGTGGGACATGTTCCTGGTTTACCTAAATTACTTAATATACTAAGCACTAGAATACACTTAAACAGGACTATTTGGATCTCCGGAACTTGGCCATTTTGATTCTATGTTATTTAAAACTTTGAGGATACTCGAATCTAGGTGGCTGAGGATAATTGTAAAATATTTTCTGGTGAGTTTGTAATTATTGTATATACTCTCCAGTTGAATCTCATGGCAGAATCTACTTTAAATATTTCTGTTTTGGTCTCAGTAGATCCAAGTAGATCTCAGGGAAGAAAAAGATGCCTCTGCCTCCAGAGTCAAGTCTTCTGCTGGTGGTCAGAATGTTCCATTTTCCTCCCCATTATGAGTTCTAATAAGTGTCCTCTCAAGCTTTGGCTATTTATGAACTGAGCCTTCTCCTCTGAAGACTTTCCTCGGGTCACAGAAGCCAGCAGACCACCCTGGCTGCTCCCTGGCTCCCTGCTGGGACAGGAAGGGTCACCTATGCCACTGGAAACCATACTCTGGCAGGACTGTTGCTGGAGAATGGGAGTTAGCAGTAGTACCCTGAGCGTTTCAAAAACTAGAAGAAAGGAGCTTGAATGGCAGTGTTTCTGGACATAGATAAGTCTAATCCAATTTAAACATTACCCAATGTGTACACATACAGAAATATTAACTGGTACCACACTCTGTGTACTGTTTTTATGTTTATACAAATCAATTAAAAGTAAGTTTTTAAAAGAAAAGTAAAATAGGTTTACATCTAAGACAAAATTTAAAAATAAAATCGCAACAAGAGAAAAACCCAGAAGGCTATGACTTTCTTCCATGACTTACTTCCTTTATCACTCATTCTCAGCCCAAATGGCTGGGTGCACATTCCAATTTGTTCTTCCACGGAAGCCACTGTTGACAACCATGACTCCTTGCTCTGGATCTCTCAGTCAGGATCTCTCCCTATCCTGAACTCACCAGGCTCTCTGTGGCAACTGGCTGCATTCACCCGCCCCTCCCAATTTATGAGCTCTGCCTTCCATCTCTTCCTGCCCATTCCACAGGGAGCTGTCCCGGGAGGCCCTCCTGCTGCTGTTCTGAGTCCAAACTGTGCTGACATCCTCTGCCTTCCTCTGTCCTTTGCATCCACATGTTTGAGGCTCTCTAAAATCAGAGCTAAGCTTCAGACAGCAAGGGAGCAGAGCTTAATGTAAGAATCCCTGCAAGGGTTTAGCCATGTTCTCAAGAACACCACCTATTTTCCATTACTCTGCTCTGCCTTTTTCTTATTACTTAACTTGTGGCTGCTCTCCAGGTATCCCTGGATGCAGTGTTCCCAGGAGAGAGTCTCTGACTATATCTTTTGCTATTGTTCCTTCACGGTTTTCTTGTCTTTCTGTCATTATTTTTATAGGAGAGTTGGCTTGATGTTTGTTTCATGATCTGTGGGAGACCACTATGGATACAGAAAATCTTAAAGCTTCATGTGATACCTCACAAAAATTTACACTGTCTTATTGTGAGGAGGAAATTGAGCTCCTTTTTTGATTACCCTAGTGAGACGTTTACCAGCAGGAATATGTGTTGACACGTATACGTACAGGTAGAAGCAGGATAACCTGATACAGGACCATATGTTTTCATTTAAAAATTTTGACTACTCTCCTCTGCCTGTGTGTATGTCATTCCTTGGAGTGAAAAAGGATTTAAGGGATGGAAACTAAGAAATAGAAAGGCAGTTCACTCACATTCAGCAACCTCAGCAACTAAGGTACAAGCTTATTCCCAAGAATTCAGATATTTAGAGAGGGACCTGTGGAGACAAGGAGGAAGTTTCATCTGGTTACAAAAATAACCAGTACCCAGGAACAAATGCACACCACATCTTTGGCACAGTGCCTGAGCTATGTCTGGGCTGGGGCTCCACCTCCTTTCTCTCCCTGAGATTTCTACTCAACCTGCATTCCAGTCCAGTTGTTCCAGGCTTCTGTCGCCTCACTGAACGTCAGATAGTCCAGCACCAGCACCCAGCAGCATCTCTCCCTCAGCATCTCTGTTGCTGTTCAGAGTTCCTCAGTCTACCCTGATTGTAGGATATGTTGTCCATAAAATAAATAGGCTTCTCTAAGTTGCAGATGATAAGAGTTAGGTGAGGCCTGGTGCAACATGTTAACAAAATTAAATCCCAAATAATTATAATATGTAAAACAATGAGATAACATGAATCTACACTTAGATTCAATGAACAGACAGTTTTTCAGAGAATCAAAGGGTAGTCCAGTGGTGTGCTATTAAATGTTTAACAACTGGATTTCCCAAAACAAAAACAATGGAAACCCAGTTTGTAGTGTTTGCCAGTTTCCTCTGCATCTGGGTTCAAGCTCAGAGCTTCATGTCAATGGGCTCACAGAAATCCTGATGTCCACACATTGGTAAGAGCCAGCTCCAGCACACTGCTGGGGCATTTCTGGAGCTTGTCCTGTATGATTCCAAGAGCTTCACATATTTTATTTTGTCTTACTTTCCACCAGAACTGCACCAAGAGCACAGCTAGAGAGTGAGGAACAAGGACATGAATTTCGTGGCCAGGACCAGCAGTGTGCTTGCGGCCTGGTACTGAGCACTGGTACTGAGCAGCTGGCTGGGTTCATCAGGGGCGACTGAGTAAATCCCATCCGAGGAATTATTTTGAAGAGCAGGCACTTTATTTAAAAAGAAGTAACATAAAGCAGAGAGTATGTGAAGAGTTGGCGCAATAATCAATGACAGTACCTAACAAAGGAAGTCAGCAGGAATGTTAGCACTGTATTCAAACCACAGACCTAGTAAACTGTTAGAAAAGCCACATTCAGATCCATTCCATAGAGCAAAGTTGTCTGGGGAGGATAGTGATGTGGAAGATGGTAGAATTTGCCTAGTTCCTAGGGACTCGTAGTGACCATTCCCTAAGAATTGGACTATTACTAACATCTTTCCCATCACAACCCCGTTCAGATCACCCCTCTCAATCTCTCGCTCAGTGGGTTTGGGGAGGGTATGCAATTACCCCAGTAAGATTTTATGGCACCGTATAAACTTTAGCTCCGTCTTCATTGCAGCATCCTAGTGAGGTAAGTTAATCCCATTAACAGTCTTAGTGACAACATCACTTCCCCCTCTTTGCTTTTCCTGTCTCTCTTTGTTTACTTATTTTTTGTTATGTTTCCTTTTCTTTTCCCTATGGGGTTCTTCTTATTATTGTTCCTCTTATTATTACCTTCTGTTCCTCCATCATTACCTTCTGTTCCTCTTCCACATTGCCATTTTATCTCTTTATTAGTACCTTCTTTCTTGATCCCTAGGTAAAGCTGCAATTATCATTTATATGCTGATGACTGTCGAACTTTTATCTGCAGCCCAGAACTTCCTCTGTAGCCCCAGATCCGTTTTCACAGATGTCTGCAGGCTGTCCCATGCAGGCATATTTCCCAGACACGCCTGAAGTCAAACAGTCCATATTTCATCAAAGACTAAGTTTTGCATCATTTTCTTCCTGCATTCTCAGGTCCCCCAAGATCCTCCTTTCCTCATTCACTGGACAGTGGACCACCAAATGCCTGTAGTTCTACTTCCTTCCTATCTATCAAACTCCCTCTGCTTGAGTGCTATACCATCTGGGACTCATGAAGAGCAGGGAATTGCTGGAGAGCTGTCCCAGCCCCATCCTTGGCTTCCATCAGAACCTGGGTAAAAACTTCAGGAAAGCTAGACAGGTGAGTAAATACTCACCTTCGCTGACCTAGGCCAGATTTTCCTGCTGCCCTCCGCCAGACTGAGAATTAGGGTTTTTGACATGTTGCTATATAATATGGCCTGTGGATCTTCCAACTAGCAGAAGTAAGAACATTCAGTGATCTAGGACATGTAAACCCCTTGAAAGAAATGACATGTAGAAATTACCTGAGTTTATGTAGGTCACATAGTTTCATTACTATTAGTCACACACACACACACACACACACACACACACACATATCCAGGTGTCAGTGCCAGGCACCATATTCCAATCCAGGGTCCTGGCAAGCACAAGGTGCATTCTAGTCTGCACTGTTCAGGTCTATACAGCTCTGCCTTAGGGAAAGATTTTAATTGTTACCCATTGCTTAAGATCTGAGCATTTGTTCTGATATAAATCAATCATTTGATCAATCAATGCTAGCAATTAGCTTATTTACAGTGGTTGGACTGGATGATGCGAGCCTGTTAAGTAAAGGTACATGCAGCCAGATATGGAGACACTGTTGAATCCAGAATAAGTAGGTTTATTTGGTCATTGTGCTTGAAGGATGAAAGCTTAATTGGGTGGTACCTCCTAAGCAAGAAGAGAATCTATGAGAAACTAAATAATTTGGGCAAGACAAAGATGCTTTTTAAAATATGAAGCAATACATTCTCTCTAACAGAAAAAGGTAGTCAGAGAGCACTGAATGGGAATGCTGTGGTCAGCAGCTGCTAAACCCAGGAGAGCCTCAGGCAGGGACCGTGTCATGACAAGTGGCTTCTCTTGCCTGGTGGGCATGAGGATCTTTACCTTACAGCAAAGGCCAACCTGACACCCCAGCCAAGCTTGGGAAGCCCCACACAGAAACATGATGATATTGCCCCGATGCACAAAGACCAACCTGAAGCCACATGAGAAAGTGCTTTCTGCCCCTTTAAATCTTACAGGAAGTGGCATATTGTTCTAGCTAGAGGCTAAAGAGGAGGAAAAATAAAGACACTTGGGTGAAGAAAACAAAGGGGGCTTATTGCTGGCAGAGGTATCCTTAAATAACAGGTTGATGATGTCTAAAGGGAAGGAGGAAATGGCAAAACAAAAAATCTCAGTGTTGAAGGGAAGGAGAAGCAAGACAAAGGGTGTGATGGCAAATGAATAAGGCAGCTAGCTAGCAACCTGTCCCTCTCAGTGTGGGTCTCCTAAGCCATATTGACAGTTGCCACAGAATTATCCCACTGTCTGGTAGTAAGACAACAGTCTGATGAATGGGGTGGTAAAGGACTCTAAGTGACAGAAAATTCATTTGCTTCACTTAGAGCAATGAAACAGAAGTGACAGAATGCCCAGGGCCACCACTAAGAGAAATATGCAGAGCAGTATTAAACATTGTAAATGAATGATAGAGGTTTTTTATAAAATACCCAAGTAATATTGAGACAAAAAAGTGAAGGAAAAAAGAAACAGAGTCAGTAATGCAAGCAAGAAAAAAATAGGAGACTTAACCTCAAAGAAAAGAGTTACTTCCTTATAGTAAATCATGTAAATGACAGCAACCAATAAGTGATGGTGGTCAGAACACCTTACCAAACAAACAAAAGCAACAAAATCATCATTTGAAGGTGAGCCTTCAAGGCATTCACAGCAAATTAAATGGCAAAGGTAACTTGAAACTAAGATAATCACAGAAACATATAACCAAGTAGCCCATGCAAAGACGCACATAAACACATAAGACATGGCTATCTTGATATGAGGTAAAGTAGGCTTAAAGTAAAAAACAACAACAACAACAAAAAACCCCACCAGGATCAAGGGAAACTTTACATAAAGTACATAAGGATAGGATTCCCATGATGATATAACAATCTTTAACATACGTGAACACGGTGTGATTTTGGTATGGCTGCAGAATGTGAGGCCAGCATGAAAAATACAGCACATTTTTAGCTCCTAACAATGAATACATGGAAACTCTACACAACTGTCATGAGGTGGATCTTTAGCTCGGCAGTGCTGCCCTTGCCTGCAAGTGCAAGGTCTTAAGTTTGATCACTGGTGTGGGGGGGGGGCAATTGTGATATATATAGTTGTTCCAAAGAAAATTAAACACTTAAGTGTGAATGTATACAGGTATATGATCAGAAAATTAATCAAATGCTAATACATATACCTGTATACAGGTATATGCTGAAAATTATCAAATGCTAATGAAATCAGTCAAGTCTAAAGAAGTGAAGAGACACATTGAATTTATGGCTTGAAACCTTCAATATAGAAACAGATTAATTATCCCCAACCTAGTCTATAGGTTTAATTCAATTCCCAACAAAATCCCAGCAAGACATTGCCTAGCCATTGTTTATTTCAAAATTTCTTCAGAAAATATAGAACCTACAGCTGAAATAGTCTTAAAATAGAATGCTGAGAGTAATGAACAACAATGTGGTATATGTTTTCATAGTTTATTGGGATAGAATAGAAAACTCAGAACTGGACCCCACAAATATGCTGGACAGAAGTTTGATAAAGGTGTGAGTAAATTCATTTGAAGTGATGCCTTGACAGCAGTGGGGCAGAAGTGGACATTACTAAGCAAAGAAGAAACAAAGAAATTACTTTTTACCTAAATGTCTCACCTTATTTCAAAATTAACTCAAAATGAACAATACACCTGAAAATAGAAAACATTCAGCAAAAATAATAGAGAATATTTCCCACATCGTGGACTAGCTCTGGACTAGCTCTTAGCCTCGAATCCAAACATATGAACCCTAAAAGCAAAATTTGATAAATTGGACCTATCAAAATTAAAAATTGCTCTATTAAAGTTTCAGTTAGGATGATGATAAGATAAGCAATAGATTGGAAAAAAATTTGCCATACACACACACACAAAAAAAAAAACCAGCATAATCTCTATAATGTATAAGAGTTTTCACAACTCTTCCAAGAGTGAAAACTCAATCCAATAAAACAAATGAATAGAAATTTCATCAAAGAGTATACACAGATGTCAATAAGCACATGAGAAAATGATCAACAACATTATCCCTAAGGGAAATGCAAATTAGAATCTTATGAAGTGTCACAACACACCTACAAGAAAGGTCAGAATGAAAAAAATAAGCAACAACAAAGCTTGACCAGGATGAATAGTTCAAACAATGCCATTACAATGCAAAAACCTTGACTATTTCATAAAAAAAAATTGTACATGCACCAACATTGATATTGAAATTCTTAGCATTTATCCCACAGAGAGGATGCGTATTTGTACATAACTCTCCACAAGAATGTACACAGTAGTTCCATTCACCACAGCTCCAGGTCGGAAACGGCTGCCATGTCCTTGAACAACTGAAGGATTCCTTGACTCATTTTATCTCGAAATAGTACACAACCATCAAAAGGAATTACAATGCACACAATTATTTGGACAAATTTAAAGAGAATTGTGTTGTATGGACTATGTCAATCCAAGAATGTGAACAATTTACACACTTTGTATATAAAAGTATAGACATGGAGATGAGAAAGAGTGGGCAAGGAAGGGTTAAAGATGGAAGGGTTGAGGGGAGGTAAGAGAGTGGAAGCAGGAGAGGACTGGTATGGTTACAAAACTCAATCTTCATGATCTTTTTATCCTCAGAATGTTTTGTGTTTTGATTGTAGTTGGAGGCAGGAATCTGCCCATGTAACAAAACTGCACAAAACTAAACACATAGAATGGAAAAACATAAAGTGCGTATATGATTGTGAAAAGCTGAAATGACTAATAAACTTCAACTGTTATTTTTTTCCTGATGGCGATATTATTCTATAGTTCTATAGGGTGTTACCTTATAGAGAAAATGGGTAAGTGATATGTAGATTCTTTCTACATCTATTTTTACAATTGCATGTGAACCCACAATTGCCTTAATAGAAAATGATCACCTGAAAAAGCAGGACATGGAGTAAAATGATGACTATGTACTGAGATTAAAATCAGGGACTTTAATCAAAATATATTATAGATGATAGTAATTCGCTTCATATATCTAAGTAAAATGTTACACAAATTAGCAAACTATGAATTTAAAATAATATTAAACATCAGTGTAAATAATGGAGTATCTTATACTTTGCATATTTATTCTGTTAACTTCATAAAAATAATGATTTAGATATTCCATTCATAGATCTCTGTGCAGAATGGATCAGGGAGGGATTTGAAAAAAAAAACAAAGTATGAAAAGATTTTTATCTCTCCTCCTCTAAAAACAATTGTGCTTCTAAGTACCTCACAACCAAAGACTGGTCAGGATAAACATACTTGTACTAATATGTTTAGATTCTTTTGTTCCGATATGCCAACAAAATGGAAGCATGAAAAGAATTATATCTACAACATAAGTGATTTCAAATTTTTTCTTTATTTTTATGATCTCCCAAAAGCTTCCTCTTTATCTTTATGGTCTCTGTGATAATCGTGCCTCAGAATGAGAAGAATATTAATCTTCAGAAACCAAAATATGGTTCTGAAGACCACAGCAGGCTAAGTACTCGGTGAGAAGTGTTCACACGGATAATGGGGAGGAGACAGGAGGCCTTGAGCCCAGACCTGAGAAAGCCGTGTGGCTTCCCTGGTTCAACAGATCCATCACACTTCCACGTGAGTCATAGGACTGGACACCTCATTCCTAAGAGTCCTCCTGACTTCTCCTTACCTCAGATCCAGCCAGAATGTCAGTTCTTTGAGAAGCTGTCCTGAGTACCCCACCTCCAGCTTCCTAGCTGAGCTTTGTGGGGGACACGCCTCTTTGAGGCAAGTGTTCCTCCCCACTTCCTGCTAGTCAGCTTTACTGCTACCTTCCTCCACTCTTCTTGATGACATCCAGACCATCCCCTTAGTGGCTGTTTATCACAAAGAACCAGCTTCCCTGATCCCAGAGCCACACCACCCAGCTCTTTTCTAAACTCCCTGAGCTTCCTGTCCAACCTCCAATGTTGCTGTGTGCTTCTACTCTACTTGTGGGCAGGAAATGTCCTATGAGCTGTCTTTTGCTGGACTTCTGAGTGAAAACCAGGCTAGAACACACTGGCCCATTCCTGTCCAAGCCATCCTGAGAGGCTGATTTGTTTCCAGACAGAAGCAATCTTTCTTATTTCTTGTAGTGTTCATGTGTAGAATGTAAACACCCAGAAGCCAGGGAGTCTGTCTGTTTCAGATGGCCTCACACCTCCAGCAGAGAACGTAAAAGGATAAGCAGCTCCCTAAAAATGTGTAAGATAAGTAAAGGTAAGTGACCTTGCATCAACCTCATATGATAGATGAGAAATCACAGGTGCTGAGCACAGTGAGAGCATTTGTGTTAAAGTGGTTTGAAATGAACGTCGGGAAGATGTCTACACAGATGTTTTACTAGGTCCCTGTTGCACTATCTTTCTGAAGAACGAATTGATGTTCAGTCCTTTGCCCTGGGCCATAAACAGTTTCATAAGGAACCCAGAAAGAGGGGCCAGTGGGTGTGCTCAAATAGCTCAGCTCAGCTGCATGGGAAGGAAGATGAGAAAAGGAGACAGAGCAAGTCTGGCTTTGTTTGTCCTCTCTGATGACCACAGGGAACCCTGTGGGAGCCCAGGTGTGGGTAGCCTTAGCCTGGCCCTTGATCTCCTCCCTCTTTTACAGCTTTAGCCCACCAGGAACCAAGAGAACTCAGGGAGGATAGGGACGGGTCTCAGGAGAAGGAGCTGGACATCTGTCCCCTGTAACAAGTGTAAGGTCCCCCTAATCAGCTGCGAGAAACCACAGGCTACAGAGCCGTGGGTCTCTGAGCAACCACTGGGTCCTCTGCAACTGGGGAGTTTAAGTGCATCTCTTCTGTGGGATCCCGAACTTGGCTCTCTAATCCCAAGTCTCAAGCATTTCTACAGAAATGTGTCTCACTGTTTTGCTGATCCCAATATGTCTACCCCCAGGGTAGGCGTGGCCGGTGAGGGAGCTGGAGCTTCAGAGAGCCTATCGTGAGCCCAGGGCGATGTGCCTCCTCTTACCCAGAGCCTCGCTTTGCTTCCAAAGCAGCACTTCAGCCCAGGAGCCCCCACCGACCAGCGAAGCCACAGCCACTTGTTACGTAACGCTTGCTTCCTGCATCTACTGTATTCCAACAGCGCTGAAGTTCTGAATTAACAGCTGACGTGTTTGACCTGGCTCCCATTAGCTCCCATCACCACCTGGTAACAGCCTGCCTCCCACATGCTGCAGTGCGCCAGTATCAGTCATGCCCCATCCTGGAACGGTCCCCAGGCAGTATGCTAACAGCCTCTTCTACAAGCCAATTTACAAGGATCTGGTCATGTTTACATTAGCCTTCTCCCAATGCATGAAAAGAGAGGCGCTTGCTTCAGAATAGAAATGAGCAAATATGAATAATTCAATTTTCCTTGTGGCTATTAACACATTTCCTTGAATAAAGTGATAATAGGTTATCATCTGTGAAATGGAAATTGCATAACAGAGAGTTTCTGGTTACACCAGAGGAAATTAATTTCACAGCACATCTGCTGGGACCTAACTGGTGAATGCTAAGTATGAGAAAATGCCTCCGTTCAGCTCGACTACCTTTCTAATTAGATTAGCACCGCCTCCGCCCAGGCTGGGGTGCGCAGGCTAAGCAGAAGAATCGCTGTGCCTTTCCTCGGATACCTAATATTTGCAATGGTGAAATGACTGGAGCAATTAGGGGAAGTTAAAAATGAATTATGGGACCATATTATATTAACCAGATGCTGCTTGAAAGGGACTCAGTCAGAGTTATCTGTCTAGTTAAGCACAGTACTTAGACCAGCTATCAGTAAATACAAGGCATCAAGTCAGCACCCCCTCAGCATCAAGCTATTTCAAAGTCAGCCTGGGGTTGCCATGTCAACAGACACTAGGGATTCCAAGGGGGGACCTGGCGATGGTCCTCCTGCAGGCTGATTCCAAGCTCCCCACCACAGCAGCACCCCAGTTACCTCCTAGCTGGAGAATGACAACACCAGCAGCCCACGGGGTTCCCCGAAGGGCTTGGGAGTGAGCATCGCTTACCCAGCACTAC
>PVIC010004477.1:0-37332 GCA_004025085.1 Thryonomys swinderianus
AGGGGGCTAGTTGGGACCTCGCATGATTCTGGCTTCTCCTACTTCCCATCACTTCTCTCGCTGGACAGCTTCCTACTGCTCAGGGGCTCTGCTCTCACTGAGGCACAGGCACTGCGGAGGGCAGAAGAGACCCAGGCTGGGCCCTGGTGCCTCAGCCTACTGAGTGGCGCTGGGGTCAGGCTTTGGGTGCGGCAGTGACTCTGATCTGACCCACACTGGGGGAACCCTTGGTTAAGCTGCTCTCAAATGTGAGGAGCAGCAGGCCAGAGTGGCTGCTATTTTCACAGCCCAGAAGATGAAGTAATGACCTGATCACTGGCCCTGCCTTGAGGACAAACAGCTGCATAGCCAGCTGCAATGCATGCAGCGCGATGCCGTCCTTCCTGCTCCTCTGCTGCCCTCCTCCGGGGCTCGAGGCCCAATCCTGTAGCCCCCGCACAGCCGCTTGCTGACCGGAAGCGAGAGTGGCCTCACCTCCAGCGTCTCCTCGGCGGTGCAGCCGGGCTGCTGCTGGAGCTTGCCCGTGTTCAGGGCCTCGATATACTCGTCACACTTCTTGTAGCCGGCATTCAGGAGCTCGTTCTTGGCCTTCAGCAGGCCCTGGCCGGGCGTGACGTCTCCGATCCCAATCGAGAAGCCCCGGTTAGCTATGGGGAGGGGGCAGGTGGAGGTGGAGTGGAACAGACAAGAGTGCCACTCAGGAAAGCTACGCTTACCTGTGCCGGCAGCAGCCCCACCCTCGGGGACGCGTCCCACATGGCCCAGGGTCCCCACGGATCCAAATGCGCAATACAAACCCCACACACTGCTGTTCCCTACACACACCCGCCTGTGGAAAAGTCTGATTACTAAACCAGATACTGTAAGAAATGAAGAGCCAGGCACGGTGGCATAGGAGGCTGCAATGGCACTCAGCAGAACGTAATGGGATGGCCAGGGACCACCAGGTATCTCAGGAAAGATATGACAGACACAAGAGTAACAAATACACTGAAGAAAGGAACTGAAAGGATATGGGAAATTCAGGTAGCAAGCTTAGTAAACTCAGTATGCTTTCAGAGGGATCAGAGAACATCTAAAAACTACAGGGCAGACTGAAAAAGCCCAAAACTAACCAACCAATAATAAAGATGAGAAACAACCTGGAGTAGGAAATGTAGGCACATGCCTGGAACCCCACCTGGGAGGCAGTGCAACAGGACCACGAGTCTGAGGCCAGCCAGGACAACACACTGGGGCCCTATCTCACAAACAAAACCCAAACAAAAACACATACAATAAAAAAGTAAAGATGAGAAAATAAGAGACCATCCAGGACCTCTAATGCGCAATACACAAAGTCCCCAAAAGAAAGAAGAATGAAAATCAAGGTGGAAATTACCGAAGGCGTAATCTAAGCACTTGTCCAGAAGCCCGGGACACGGCTGCGGACTAGAGACGCTCAGGGAGGCCTGGGGCACGGCGGACAGGAAGCCCTGGCACTCAGGCAAAAGGTCAGTGAGTGCTGAGCATGCAGAACAGAAAGACCTACGTCAAGGGAGCCTCACTGTGAACTTACGGAGCAAGATCAAAGATAGGACGCCGCGTGCCCGGAGAACAGTCTGAGTACAAAATTTGAGGAGAAGCTATGCGCTTTGGCTATTTGGAAAGTCAGAGCCACTCCTTCAGAAGTCTAAGGAAAAAGAACTGGCCATGTAGAATTTTATACCCAGAGAACGATTCACTCACTTATACGCCCTCAGACACAAGTAGACAAGGGAGGAGCACAGCACTGGCCCACTTGGGCGCCTCAGAGCCATGGCTAGGCCGCACCCTGGAGGCCCTGGCAGGGGCCCACGTAGGGCTTGTAGATCGCAGGACCGTGTGGTGCAGTAGAGAGCTCCTGTAGCTCCTGCAGCTCCCGCAATACCACATGAACTCCACCGGTGTGACCGGAGGAATCGGCTGGGGAAAGAGATGGCGGTGACACTCACACAGGTAGACGGGAGCTAGCCTGGCAAGCCGGGACATGGCATCGGCGGCCTCGTTCTGCCCCCAGTCCCGCAGCAGGATGTAGAAGATGTTGTTCTTGGAGCCCGAGCCCAGGGTCCCCTTGTCCATGCTGCCACACATCAGCTCGCTGTTCTGGATCGTGACGTCTGTAAGGGGGATGCTGGTTAGGCCAGAAGAGAGCACTTAGGTAACCCAGCCTTTTGGAGACACGGTATCACTATGCAGTCCACGCTGGCCCTGAACTTGCAGTGATCCTCCTGCCCCAGCCTCCCCAGTGCTGAGGTTATAGGGGTGTGCTACCAGGTTCGGTCTACATGTCACCTTTGTGTCATGGGATATTCTGACTATCAGATAAAATCATGCATGGCAAAGTCCTTTGCTAACTATGAGAATATGACATTTGTACTTAGAAAAGAAAGAAAAGAAAACCTAAAGCAGAAAGTGAGTGTTAGGCATGTGGCAAGCTCAGTAGTGGGTGCTCAGCATGTGTGAGGCCCTATGTTCAATGCCCAGCACAAGGAAGCAGCTAAAATATGTCCCTTCTTTTGAGGCAGCATCTATGCTGCCTATATTGCTGGGGGGGGGGGGAAGTGGAGGGAGAAGGGAGGGTAAAGAGAGAGAGAGGGAGAGAGAGACAGAAACAGACAACTGGGGCTCTGTTCTCTGCTGTGGGGACTGAAGCCAGGGCCTTGGGACACTAAGCAGCCATACTACACTGAGCCACATCCTCAGGAAGTGTATTTCCAAAGAAAATAACCAAGAAAAACCAGCAGCCTTCGAAACAAGGCAAGACAATACAAACCCCAACCTGCAGAGAACCTCTGTAGCCCCATTTGTTCCCAGTCTGAGGCTTGGAGTCGTGCTGCCCGTGTTCCCGAGGGCCTGTGGGCTTGCGGGCCTGCCTCTCAGCGGGGAGTGGTGAGGAGCCGGCTCCAGAGTGTCCTGACTGGATGACGCTTGGGCTGTGCTCTTCGGACGGGTTTGGATGATGTGCATTGAAATCTGGCCCCCCAGGATACCTGGTCCTCATATTAGCAAAAACTGGGGACTGGGGTTGTGGGTAGAGTCTGCCTAACATCCTGAGTCCTTGATTTTGACCCTCCCAGAACACCCCAAAAGTCATGCTATGTTCAGTAGTTGTACCTTCAGATAGGAGCTATGTGATCTTTACTTTCAAGAGAAAGGGGGAGTAACACCTGAGAAGATAGACAAGCTACATTTTCCTGAGGAGAAACTTCCTGTCAGAGGCAAGGAGATACAGTGGATTTGCTATCTACTTCCGGGACCCAGCCCCGCCAGCCCGGGCCCTCCCCTTACACGAGTCGTTGGCGCAGAGGTCCTCTCCCTTGCCGCAGTACTGCTTCCCCTTGGTGCGCAGGTTGGCCCTCACTGGATTGTCTTCACTGGGTCTGAGGATGATGCTGAAGACCTGCTTTCCGGTCCACAAGGCGACAGGCTGAGGTGCGGAGGAGGGCGGACAGTCAGGGGCCGAGGCAGGTCCTGACTGTCCTCCACATAAGGCTGGGCGGTCCAGCGACTGCACAGTCCCGGCGCCCACCCAGCCCCCCACAGGGCCACCAACGCATGCCTGAGTGCACACACCTTCAAGATGGCGGGGTGAGGGAGGCGAACTTTGATTTTCTCGTCCTTGCCCACCAATATGGAAGCAATGATTTGGCAGGCCTTGGCTCGGTCGAAGAAGGTGTCCTTGAGCGTGAGCAGGTAGGCCCCTAAGAGCAGAGAGGGTGAGGCCAGAGAGCCGTGGCTCTCTCCTCCCATGAGTCTGAGCTCCACAGGAAAGTGCGTCTCATTCAGCACTGTACTAGACGCAGGGCCAGGAGCGCAGCCCGAACCACGCCCAGTCCATGTGAAGGTTCAACATGCACTTGTTGAATCGATGAGCAATAAAAATACTTTATGAGTCACAAGCAAACTAGCAAACAAACAGAACTGAACTCGGATAGCTCCCAAGCTCTGCACGTCAGCACAAGCATCACCACGAACAACGATCACTGCGTCCCACACCGAGGTCTCTTTCCAAGAGGGCCTCACAGACCCACCTGTCAGGAAATCCTGAATGGCAGCGATGAGTGGCTCCCCGTTCCTTGGGGTCACAAGATTTGCTTTTGTCTGAAGGAAAAAGAAGGACGGTGCATCAGCCATGTGCGGCTGCAGGATATTTCAAACTCTTTCAGACAAATAAAGAACAGCAGGAAGATAAGGCTGATAGGTGGGAGTCAGAGTCTGCTTCTGCATCTGTCCCGGGGAAAGAAAAACACCGGCGAGACTGCCCTGGGAGGCGCATGTCAACACGACAAGAAGGCTGGAGAGAGGGTGCTTCGGAATTCTAGACAGAACGCTAGACCTGACTTCATTTATTCTAATTAGTGACCGTACTTGTCCAAAACATTGTTTTACTCTGGTGGATGATAAGTTGTTCTGTGATCCCCTGAAGCCAGGGGTTACGGCTTGTGGTTATGTGTTCCCCCCAAACCTTCATTCTCTTTCACGGGTGGCTGAATCTGGGGTATGTGTTCATGGCAGACTAAGCCCAAGAACGCTGGGATTAAGGATGCTGAATGCTGCCCGCCCTCGGTAGTCTGAATAAGACAAAAGGGGCAGAAGACATTCTTAAGGTCTCTTGTCGCTTTTGCTGTCTTCCGCTGCCATGAATTGTTTCCCTGTGCCACTCTGCCTTGGCACCTGCCAGTTATGGACCAAAGTCTCTGCGAACTGTGAGCCCAAAGAAACCTTTCCCCTTTACTTTTGGTGTCAGGTATTTTGTCTCAGCAACAAAAAAAGTAACTAAGACAGAGAGCCAATTTCATGCATCTCCACAGTAATGGCAATACTGTTAAATTTCTCTTGGCCGAGACATTAAGTTTTTTTTTTTTTTTTTGAGACAGGGTTCTGCTTTGTAGTTCGGGCTGGTCTTGAGCTCAGTGTAGCCCAGGCAAGCCTCAAACTCAGCAATCCTCCTGCCTCTGCCTCCCAAGTGCTGGGATAACAGGCCTGAGCCACCATGCCCAGCACTGTGGTATGTGGTTACTGGGGATCAAATTCGAACTCAGGACCTTGCCTTGGCCTTCTGAGTGCTGGGATTACAGGCTTGCGTCACCACACCAGCTCATCTCTTCAGAGCTGGTCCTCATGTATATGCTGTATTTTGCCCCAGGAATCCATATTCATGGTCAGGAAATACCCTTGTCCCCCTAAAAGCACATCCTATGGCAACGACACCTCACTGATATATAATTTCTGAAGGAGACGGTTCAAAGGCTCAGGAGGAAAAGAGAAAAGCTCCAGCTGAGACCTACCTGGGCAGTTGGCCGCCACCTGGGAACAGCACAGCCGGGCTCCTAGGCACCACCAGCCATGCCGTTTCCACATGGCCACTGTCCTGCCCGTCCTTTCCCAGCGCTGCCACCCAGCCCCGGCCCCACCTACCCCCATGAGAACCAGGGCCTCGGCTTTGGCTTCTTCAGTCTGGGGAAGGTGAAGGTTCATCTCGTCACCATCGAAGTCGGCGTTGTAGGGTGTGCAGACGCACTCGTTAAACCGGAAGGTGCGGTGGGGCTTCACCCGGGCCTGCAGGGCGCCAAAGCAGTCAGGGAAAGGACTCAGCACCCGGCTCACCCCCCACAAAGCGGCTCCCGGGCAACCACACGTCTCCGGTGCTCTTGGTGACACACGGATCCCCTCTGAACTCAAAGGGCTCGAGGGGCCCTTTGAGAGATCAAACCAGGGCCCCGACGTCGCAGCATGAGGTGGACGCCAACATGGCAGCCGGGGTCCGTGGCTGCTGATAGCCAGGGGAGGTGGGGCTTCGAGCATTAAAAGCTTAATGGGAGAAGGAGACTAAAACCCAGAGACTAAGCAAAACCCTGAGTTTATAATGACAACAGAAAAAAAGAAAGTCAAAACAAACAAGAAACCCATGCTGATCTGGTTGGAAGTAAGGAGCATCAAACCTTTTCATCTCTAAAGTGCTAATAAAGGAAAAAGATTCAGCCATTTATGTCCCCTTTCTTTATAA
Organism: Thryonomys swinderianus; assembly: GCA_004025085.1. Taxonomy (NCBI): domain Eukaryota; kingdom Metazoa; phylum Chordata; class Mammalia; order Rodentia; family Thryonomyidae; genus Thryonomys; species Thryonomys swinderianus. The sequence goes on from PVIC010004477.1 coordinate 6,029, forward strand.
ACCGTCACTCTGGGTAAGTGAAGAGCCCTCATGTTCCCCAGTATAAAGAAATCATTTCACGGGCTGGAGGGTTAGCTCAGTGGTTCCGGCGCCTGCCTCACAAGCGCAAGGTCCTGAGTTTGATCCCTGGAAACCACATACAATGCCGGGTGTGGAGACTCACGCCCACCAGCCGTCAATACCACATACCACAGTGCCGGGCGTGGTGGCTCGCGCCTGTAATCCCAGCACTCGGGAGGCAGAGACAGGAGGATTGCTGAGTTCGAGGCTTGCCCAGGCTATATAGTGAGCTCAGAGCCAGCCTGAACTACAAAGCAAGACCCTGTCTCAAAAAAAAAAAAAAAAAAAAAAAAAAAAGAAATCACTTCACTGCGAGACTCTGAGTAGCACATGCAAGAGGAGACAGCAGAAACTGGGTTCACCTCACAGTGTGAGGCGTCTGACTCTAACCTCCTGGTCCAATTCAGAGTGGGGCGCCCACGTGGCCGAGCCTCAGCGGAGGGGGCACAGGGGTCTCGCCGCAGGCTGCACCTGACCGACGAGGCCCTCACACCCACTTCCGGCTTACAGAGGTCCAGGCTGCAGAGAGACATTTCAAGAGCGCCCAGGAAATCGGAGTAGGAGCCGGGAAAGAGCACAGAGCGCCGCTGTTCACAGAACTGAGTGTGGCCACCGCTCTGTGCCTAGATATGCTGTTCTTTCAGGCGGAAACGGAGCACAGGCAGAACAACACACGGCAGGGGTCTGTCTGAGAAAGGGGAACGACAGAGGAAAAACGTGGCCGTGAAGGCCTGATCATTTTGTATACAAAAGACAGGATGTGTGAGCGCATTCCGTTACTCGTATTTCTGCGTGTACCTGAAATGTTTCAGATTTCTATTTAAGGTGCCCAAAAGGGCAGGAGAGGAAGAGACATGAAAAGAATTAGGATGTGTTATGAATGAGGAATGTAATCACTACATACCACAAACAGAGAATAAAAATTAAAATTATAAATAAATAAGCTGGGTGGGGTGGGGTACATCTGTCATCCCAGCACTTGGGAGGCTGAGGCGGGAGGATCACCCTGAGCTTAAGGCCAGCCTGGGCTACACAGTGGCGATGAAAGAAAAGTGCAGCCTCGCACCCACCAGATGCGCCATGATGCTCAGCTTGTGCAGTGAGGGCTGCCGGTTGAAGAGCACCACGTCCCCATCGATGAGGTGCCTCTCCACGATGTCACCATACTTGAGCTCCTGGGCCATCTTCTCCCGGTTCCCATATTTCAGAAACCTGAAGAGAAACCGATTGGAGATCAGCACTCTCCAGAGCTCCCACTGCCGAGCAGGGCCCTTCTCCAAATGATGGTATTCGCGGACTCCCAGAGGCCTCTGCTCTCTATACAACAGGATGCTGTGTGGTTCGGTGGCAGACTGAGACCCAGACTGATTTGTAAATGTGGGAATGTGAACAAGCTGGGTCTCAGAGGCTCGGAAAATCATTAACCAGCTTCCGCCTTGGGACCCTGTGGTAAAAGTTCTTGTGCCTTAAACAGCCCAGGCTGTCAGTTCCTCTGACTGTGTAGCCACAGCCTGCAAAACGAGCACCTCTGGCTCACAGAGGTGATGCAGGAAGCGCAAGGACACTGAGGATGACCCACTTCTGGATCCATGTCTGTCCCTCAAGGTCCATATTAGATTATCAAAAATACCAAAGGGAAGAAATTTTTCTAAATAGATGGACTACCTTAGGAAAATTTGAAATTAAAAAGTTATGCTGCTGGTATTATGGCACACACCTGTTATCCCAGCTCTTGGGAGGCTGAGGTAGGACAATTACCATGAGTTCAAGGCCAGCTTGGGTTACATAGTGAGTTCAAAGCCAGCCCAAACTTAGATAACCTGTCTCAAAACCAAAAAAAAAAAAAAAAAAAACAGGCCAGGGATTTACTTCAGTGGTTCCAGTGTCTGCCTTGCAAGTGCAAGATCCTATTTGATCCCTGCTACCACATACCACAGTGCCGGGCATGGTGGCTCATGCCTATAATCCCAGCACTCAGGAGGCAGAGGCAGGAGGATTGCTGAGTTCGAGGCTTGCCTAGGCTAGAGTGAGCTCAGGGCCAGCCTGAATTACAAAAGCAAGACCCTTGTCCCAAAAAACTAAACAAAACAAACCAACCAAAAATAAAAACATTACCAACAGAGAAAAACATAAAAAAGAAAAAAATTTACTCTTATAGTGAGAGACATGGGAGGGCAGAAGTTATGAAAATAGGAGATTATGGCAATTTTAATTGTGGGAGTCCAGGATTTCACACTGAACACCCCAGCACATTTCTGATCAGCAGACACAGGAGCACTTCGCATGGGCTCAGAGGGCAAACAGAGATGATGGCAGGGTCGGTTGGGGCGTCTGTCCCTGTGTCTGAGACACTGAGGTCCAAGTGGGGCCTGGACCTAAGCCAGCGTCTCCACAGCCCACGTCCCAGTGTGTGTGTGTATCTGTGTGTGTGTGTGCACATGCACACGAGTGAGACCCCTGCCCGAATGTGCTGAGAGGAGGCACCTCTTCATCTGCGTGTGTCTCTGCTGGATGAAGTTGGCACCGGGGTGAACTTCAGGGCCATTGCGAACCAGCTTCCGTAGAAAGTTGATGTTCGCCTTGTTCACCTGTGGACCCGCAATGGAAAGCACAGTGACACACTCAGGGGTTTCTAGAACCTGCCACATGAGACAGATCTTGTCCCTGGGGTGCTCCCTGACCCGGGGCCGGGGACTGAACCCATAGCCTTCAGACTGATCTGCATCTCCAGCCCATTTTTACTTGGCACTCCCTGTGTTGTTCATTTGCCCAGGCTGGCCTGAAATTTAGTCGTCCTGCCTCAGCCTCCCAGAGCATTGGGATTCCAGCTATGTGCCACCTTGCCTCAAGTTCTAGTGGTTCTTATCTTTCCTTGCACAGATTCTAGAACAAAGGGAACCACCCAGGCAGTCTGCTGCCTACAATGTCAGACTGGCACACAGGGGCCGATGTTCGATCTCCCCGGAACTTGGAGGCCCAGCCAAGCCGTATCCTGGACTTTGGTTTCTCATCCATAACATGAATGTGCTGGATGGACGTTCAGGGACCTTTTAGGACCTTTCATTGACCCTAGAAAGAAGTGGGAACTTTATCTGTGATTATTTACCAGGGACTTCTAGTGTTAAAAACTTGTGACACACAATCCCAGCACTTGGGAGGCTAAGGTGAGGATCACTATGAACTCATGGCCAGCCTGGGCTCTATAGTGAGTTCAAGGCCAGCGTGTTAACTAAAGTACTGAGAGATGAATTAAGACCAAACAAAGCAAAACACAACACTGTGACAGCAGGCCTGGAGCCTCGGAGCATGCCTATAAACCCAGCTACCTGGGAGGCTGAGGCAGGAAGAACCAGTTCAAGCCCAGACCAACATGGAAAGGTGTTGAGGATGTTACAGATAAGAAACAGAAACTGAAGAGGAGTATAACATACATGTGAGTCCACACACACAAGGGCAATAAGCTATGTACGTCACGGATGTTACTTATGCTGGTATGAGGACAAAACCAACCAGAAAGACACAGATACTCATACAACCAAACAGCAGCTGGGGCTGATGAGACTTTCGTTTTCCTGAAGTTCGGCACATCAAGCTACAGCACAGCAGGCTGGGTTTCTAGCGGAGAGCCGGGCGGCTGAACGGTCCTTACCTTCTCGGGGAAAGTCAGAATTCTGGCCACGTGAACCGGGACAGCGACCTCGTCAATGCGGAGGTTGGGGTCGGGCGAGATGACTGTCCTGCCCGAGAAATCCACTCTCTTTCCTGAGAGGTTGCCTCTGAACCGACCTGAACAAAGCCCAACACCCCCTGCTGTACGTCTCCCGGCGCCACGTGTGGGTCGGGAGCAACGTGCAGAGCCGGGGCGCAGCCTGGAGCTCCAAGCAGAGAAGGGCGACGGCCACTCCCCACAAGGACATCAAGCTGGGCACCGAGCCCAGCACTCGGGAGGCTGTGGCAGGAGGATCTCTGTGGGTCTGAGGCCAGCTTAGGCTACAGCGAGACCCTGTCCCAGACACACGCCATGAGAGAAAAGGGCACCAAGGCAGCCGCTGTCTTCCCCAGGGGGGCTCCGAAGCCTACCCTGTTTGCCCTTGAGGCGCTGGACGAAGCCCCGGGTCCACTTCTTGGGCGCCATGTTGAGGGGGATGCCCGAGAGCTCGCTGTTGATGTAGAGCGCACACTGCAGCTGCAGGAAGTCCCAGTCCTCCATGATCATCTGCGTCTTGGCTCCGGAGATGCGGTGCTGAGGCCGGGAGAGACCGCGGCACTTTGCTTTCTGCCGCCTCCTCTGGCCCGGCGGGGCTCACGCGCCAAAGGGAAGCACTGATCTTTTTTTTTGTTTTTGACAGGGTCTCGCTTTGTAGTCCAGGCTGGCCTTGAGCTCACTATGGAGCCCAGGCAAGCCTCGAACTCAGCAGTCCTCCCGCCTCTGCTCCCGAGTGCTGGGATCACAGACGTGGTGTGTGATTATCTGTGATTGAACTCAGGACCTTGCGCTTGTCAGGCAGGCGCCAGAGCCGCTGAGCTAAATCCCCGGCCCTAAACACTGACCTTTTTAATCACGTCATTCAGGAAGATGATCTCCGTCAGCTTCATTGTCAGGTCGTCCTCGTTGGTGCCGGACTTCAAGTCGCTCACGACGGAGGGGCGGATACACAAGGGTGGCACCAGCAGCCGGGTGAGAATCAGGTCGGAGGGCTTCCCGGCCTCCGGGTTCATGAGCAGCAGAGGGATGTCCTCAGCAGGGATTCTCTTAAACAAGTTCAGCACTATCAAGGGATTTAAGTTCTCCTATGGGAGGGGAGGGGGACGGTTGGTCGCTACAGCCTGCTGGGGCTGGTCTTCTCCACACACACAGCAGACTGGATGTGGTGCCAGGGTGCCCTGGGCCAGGCGGCCCATACTGCGAGGGCACTGGAAGCACCCAGCCCTTCGGCTCCGACTGTGCAGGCCAGTAATTCCACCTCGTGTGATTCGTTCTAAGGCTATAGTTTCAGAAATGACCATGAAGATTCTGCTACAAGGATATTTACAGAAGTTCTGCTTAGTAGTAGGAAGTTCAGCTGGGTGTGATGGTGCAGGTCTGCAATCTCAGCACTTAGGAGGCTGAGGCAGGAGGATCACTCCAAATCTGAGGCCAGCCTACATTACACAGTCAGACTCTGTCTCAGAAAACCCCTAAAGACCCAAAAACATACAACACCAACCCTTTCCCTGTACAATGAAAAAATCTGTTATTAGAAAGGAGCTAAGGAGCTGGGGATAGAGCTGTAACCTAACTACTCAAGAGGCTGAGGCGCGAAGACTGCAGGTCAAAGGCCAGGCTGGGCAACTGACAAGTCACCACGAAGTGCTTGGGGCTGTGGCTTCTCACGGCCCGGCTTCAGCCTCCAGGTGACCATGGGCGCCGGGTCTTCGCCTCCACGAGCCACTCGTCCCTGGGGAGAAGGTGCTGGCAGCGACAGATGAGGCGCGTACGTGGCTGTGGGAGACACGGGAGCTCACCTGTGCCCTCCCCAGCAGCGGCTCGACTTCCTTGTTGTGCTCAATGGCCGTCTCGAAGGACTGCAGGAAGCTGGACACTGCGGGGTCCACTACCTTCTTGTTGGTCTTGTACTTCTCGTGGATGATCTTCAGGAGGCCGCACTTCTTCACGGTACCTGCGGGAGGAAATGCGGGTGTCGCGGCAGGAGAGCAGCTCCCGGGCGCCCGGGCGAGGGCAGGGGAGCGGCTGTGAAGGGCCCGCGGGGCCCACGCCCTGCCCTCGCTCGCTCGCTCACCGTTGAAGGCCCCGCAGTGGTGGCACAGGCTCTTCTTCCGGCACTTGTCCGACACCTTCTTCCTCAGGCCCCGCTTCTGCAGGTAGGTCAGGCCAGGCCGCTTCAGGTGATCCAGGAACTGCTGCCTCTCCTCCTTGGACAGCAGGATGTGGCAGCAGGTTTTGCAGATCATCTGTGACACAGGAAGCAAGGATGAAACGGTAGGAGTGGAGAGGAAGGTCTCCCCTTCTCAGCACATCACCCCATCTCCCTGAGTCGCTCTGGCCAGCCTGGAACTCACTGTGTGGCCCAGGCCCGTGTCCAATGCATGGTGATCCTCCTGCCTCAGCCTCCTGAGGGCCGGGCTTACAGGAGTGCTACCACCCAGCTCAGAACCCAGTTCTTGAAAGACCAAGGCGTGTGCACTTACCTGTAAGATGCCGATGACGGCCCGGAAGTAGCCCACATGGAAACACGGCAGCTCCAGGTCAATGTACCCGTAGTGGCCCAGACAGTCGGCCAGGTTCTTCCCGCAGGTCTCACAAGGTCTGTCCTTCTCGCTCGTACCCTTTGGGGGAAAACAGGGCTGGCAATCAACGGGGACGACCACGTAGGACAAGTCCGGCCCTCAACCCGGCCAAGGAATCAGTCGCTGAGCCAACAGGGCAGAAGCACCATTCGCATCTAGAACTGCGCTGTGCTTGCGGCGGGCAGAGCCCAGGCCTCACCATCCTGTGGTCCAGCACCCCGTGCAGCAGTGGGGCATGGTTGTTGTCCTGGCTGTACAGGTTCTTGCTCACCACCTGGATGTGCGCCTGCTGGCGCATCTCCTCCGGGGACTTCATCCCAAAACAGATGTGGCTTCTGCGACAAGAGGAGGGGAGAGGCAGCACGTCAAGAGCTCGCAGCCAAAAACAGTGACCATGCGATGGGTGGCCATCAGCAGCCTGTCGCCGCCCCCTCCAAGGCTCTCTGTGGCACCCCTCCCCCTGCTGGAAAGCTCTCCGTGGACGCTGCTCTCCAAGGTCACAGAGGCCACCTGCTCAGGCCGAGGCTAATACAGCTTTGTGGCGTTAACAGCCTCCCCCCATCTTTTTGTGTTTGTTTTGGTTTTGATGGATGTTCTTGTTTCTGTAGGTTAGGCTGGCTTCAAACTCTCAACGATCCTCCTACCTCAGCCTACTGAGTGGTGGGAGTACAAGCTGTACCCACAGGCCTAGCTTCTCACCCAACCCTGAAGTCCTCTGGCTGTCCTGACCCTACACGGAAAGCTCCTCCCTCTCCAGCTGCCCATCTCCAAGACTTCAGTGTCCCTCTTCCCTCAGGGCTATAGCGCTCCTCCTCTTACATGTTCCTCCCATGAGATCGTGTTACTCAGGTGCAGACGGACGCCTGCCACCTCTCTACAGATAAGCCAGTGCCTTCTGTGCCTCAGGACCCCGCACAGGCATCTGCTCTGCACAGTTCTGCCTGGATGTCTCCCAGGAACCTCCCACTTGGCCCCCATCCTTCCTCCCACCACATCTGTCCCTTCATTCATTCTTCCAGTCCACTGGGTACAGATTAGACAGGCAGGGAAGCTCCCTGCCCACATGGACCTCCCAGCCCAGGGTGGAGACCAAGAAGTCCACAGACACGGTCAGCTCTGCACCGACAGTTTCCTCACCCCGCAGGCCTTCGAGACAGATGGGGCAGATCTGAAGGGGAACTGCGTCGGTATGAAATCCAAGCTTTTCTCCCTTGCTGTTATTCTCTACATTGTATTAGGTATTTTAAGCAACTTAGAGATAACTCAAACCCGTTTTAGCGGGCCATGCATGGTGGAGCACATCTATAATCTCAGCACTCAGCAGGCAGGAGGATGCCTGTAAGTTTGAAGGTAGCCTGGACTACACACAGTATAGAGGATGCACACAGACCATATCCAAGTACTTCTCCATTTCATGTATGGGAAACGAGCACGCTCTGTGCAAGGATGACGGTATACAAAAGGGAACGATGCAGAACATATCAAAATAATGTGAAATGGTAGAGACAGAAGAGATGACTTCATGCCATGGCCAGAAAACCTCTCTGTAAGACGAACATTTCCACTGAATTTTAAACACAAGGGAGTTGTCCCTAAAACAATCAGGAGGAGGGGCTGGGGATTTAGCTCAGTGGTTCTGGTGTCTGCCTTGCAAGGGCAAGGTCCTGAGCTCGATCCCTGGTAACCACACACCACAATGCCCAGCATGGTGGCTGACACCTGTCATCCCAGCACTCAGGATGCAGAGGCAGGAAGATTGCTGGGAATTCGAGGCTTGCCTGGGCTGCACAGTGAGCTCAGGGCCGGCCTGAAGTACAACACAAGACCCTGTCTCAAAAAAAATCAGGAGGATAGTCAAAAGGCTGGAGGGTGACTAGGGCAGGGGCCCAGGGTCTGCACAAGCTTGGCAATGTCAAGAAACAGCCAGCGTAGTGGAGCACAGAAAGCTAATACACAAGATGCCCTTGGCAAGGTGTGCAGGGGCCGGTCATGTGGACCTGGGAACTACAGCAGGGAATTTAAACAAGTGAAATGAAGAGCTGCTAAAGTTTTTATCCTCAACGCGACATAGCTTGAATCTGCCTTTTTTTTTTTGAGACAGGGTCTCGCTTTGTAGTTCAGGCTGGCCCTGAGCTCACTGTGGAGCCCAGGCAAGCCTGGAACTCAGCAATCCGCCTGCCTCTGCCTCCTGAGGGTTGATATTATAGGTGTGAGACACCACGCCCAGCACTGTGGTACGTGGTATTGATGGCTGGTGGGCATGAGTCACCACGCCCAGCATTGTATGTGGTTACTGGGGATTGAACTCAGGACCTTAGGCTTGTGAGGCAGGTGCTGGAGCCACTGAGCTAAATCTCTGGCCCTCCCTTTTATATATATGTATGTGTGTGTGTATACACACACACACACATATATGGTGTTTATGTATACATAATGTGTGTATATATACATAATGTGTATATCTATCTATCTATCTGACGATTGAACCTAGAGCCTCACATTTGTCACTGAACTACATCTGCCTCCTTTTAAAGATTTTTTTGAGACAGGGCCTCACAAAGTTCCCCTGGTGACACTCAAAATTGGGATCCTTCTGCCTGAACCTCAAGAATAGCTAGACCTACAGGAGTGTGCCGCCGCAGTGGCTCTAAATTGCAATTTAATCCAGGTATTCCTGGTTTTGTGAAAATTATCCTATATACCACAGTTATTGGGGTGGGTGTGAGAATCTAGGGTGGCTAGAGATTATCCTGCCTCAGTCTCCTAAATGCTGAGATTACAGGCTGCACCACTTCCACCCCACCTCCTCCCGTTTAACACCTTTCAAAGGTCTTCACTGCTTGCAAGATGCTTCCTCTGGTATCCAGCCTCCTGCTTTGTTCGCAGGACTCACCCACTCTCCCTACGATATGCTTTTTTGAGAAAGCAGGCTGATCTGCCCTCTTTTGCACGGATCTATTAGGCGCCCTCAAAACTCTCCCTGTTTGCCGCTATACCCAAGGCTGTCTTCCCTCCTTTCGTATTCACGCGGCATCCTTGGTGCGGTGCCGAGCACAGCGCAGGGAACCCTCCCTCACTCCCCGCGGGCACTTTCCACTGAATACGCGCGGGAGGAGAAAGGTAACACAGTCACTCCACGCCGAGGCACCGCCCACCCGTTTCGGAGACTGGCCCCATCTACCTGTGCTACACTTTTCCGACTGGCAACACCCTTTGGATCCGCAAGTCCCGCCTCCGGGCCAGGCGCTCTGCGGCGAAGGCCGAATTCGCCCCAGTCGCCGCTCAGACCGCTCCCCACGCCGGCAAACGCACCCCTGAGGGGCGGAGGCAGGCGAACTGCAAGCTCCAGCCCAACCTGGGCAACTTGGCGAGAATGCCCCAGAACAGAAAGTCAAAAGAGGGCTGGGGATCTAGCTCAGTCCCGAGTACTGCAAATATATATATAAAGCCCACCACAACAAAAAGGGGTCATGGGTGCAAGTCGGGAGACTCGCCTCCCGGCACAGCCCATAGGACCAGCCCCCTCCGCTCTTTGGCTCCTCACGCTCCGTCTTACATTTTTTTGGCCACATCCGTCTCTCGGAACTGCTCCTTCACCATGGTGTTGGCCGCCCGGTCGCCCACCCCGGGACTTCCCTGCACGAACGAGGAGCCCTTCACCTCGCGGGTGCCCCGGGACGCCGGCTCAGGAGCCCGCGGCCTCCTTCGGCCACCGTAGAACGAACGCCCACGTGTCTTCCGGCGCGTCTGTCTAGAGAGGTTCTGCGCGCGCCGCTTTTGTCCTCCCCCAATATTGCCATCTGGCGGCCACTCCTTGAAACCGCACAGAGGCCTGCGTAGTTCTTTAAAATCTCATTTCTGGTCTATTTCTCCAGACCTTCAGACAGGCTACAAAAAGTTTGTACAACCTTTTGCTTCCTCGCTTTTGGACGTCTGAAGAGCTAAAAATTTCGTGACATGGAAAATATTTGTCAATATATGTATTTTGTGAATTAAGAACCCCTGTTTAAAAGAAAGTAGAGTCTAAAATAAATGTTTAAGAGCAACATTTAGTCAAAGAGGAAAAGAAATTGAAGAAAACTGCTGTGCATGAGCTTCAGGTCTTTTTTGTTGTTGCTGGTTTTTTGTTTTGAGACAGGGTCTCGCTTTGTAGTTCGGGCTGGCTCTGAGCTTACTATGTAGCCTAGGCAAGCTTTGAACTACAGCAATCCTCCTGTCTCTGCCTCCCGAGTGCTGGGATTACAAGTGTGAGCCACCACGCCCGGCACTGTGGTATGTGCTGTTGATTGTTGGTGGGCGTGAGTCTCCCTGCCCAGCATTGTATGTGGATACCAGGGATCGAACTCAGGACTTTGTGCTTGCGAGGCAGGCGCTGGAACCACTGAGCTAACCCTCTGGCCCTGTTGTTGTTGTTGTTGTTGTTGTTGTTTTGAGACAGGGTCTTGCTTTGTAGTTCAGGCTGGTCAAAAGCTATGTAGCCCAGGCAAGCCTCGAAGTCTTGGCAATTCTCCTACCTCTGCTTCCCAAGTGCTAGGATTATAGGCGTGAGCCACCACGCCCAGTATAAACTTCATTTCTTAAAATTGTGATGAGGGTGGAGTACGATGGTAAATTTATAGTCTTATTTTTTTTAAAAAAAGCATAGTATTAGGGTTGAAGCCAGGATCTTTGGATGGAACTACACTCCCAGGTCTTGCTAAATTGTGATCCTCCTGTCCTGGCCTGCTAGAGGACTAAATTTACAGGCAGGCAACATTATGCCCAGCTATAAATTTACATTCTTTTTTTGGTTGGGTGGGGTTTGTTCTTTTTGAGATAAGGTCTCACTAGGCAGTTCAAAACTCACTATATAGCCCAGGCTGGCCTTGAACTCATGGTGACCCTCCTGCCTCAACCTCACAGGTGCTGGTATTACAGGTGTATGCCACTAGGACTGGCTGGGCTTTTCCTTGGTACGGAACAACTATTTACATATTTACATTCTGTTAGGTATTCTAGGTAATCTAGAGATAGTTTAAAGTACCTGTGTGAGCCAGGTGTGGTGACACAGGTTGTAATCTTGGCACTTGTGAGGCTGAGGCAGGAAAATCGCCTTGAGTTCAAGGACACAAGGACTACATAGTGAGTTCAGGGCCACCCATAGTGTGACCCCCTACCCCTGCCAAGTACATATATGTCAGATGTGGTTAAGGCCAGTCTGCACTACATAGTAAGACCTTGTCTTTAAAAAAAACAAAGTACCTATATGTGAGATAGGAGATTAGGTCGAGGTGAACTACTAGCTGGTCAAGTAGTTGTAGCCTGTCAATCATGAAGATCTAGGATGTGGTCAACAAATAGCTCCCAAACCCTGAGCCTGGGCCCAGTCAGAAAGGGCTATCTGCAGTTCTTCTGGTGCCAAACCAAGCAAGTTTTTGATAGGCTGGCCTAGACCTGACATCAGTGTGAGGAATGAGGTTACAAAAGACCATTACACCTGTGACTACTGGGCTGGCGATTTAGCTCAGTGGTTCTGGTGACTGCCTGGAAAACACAAGGTCCCGAGTTTGATCCCTAGTAACTACACACTACAATGCCAGGCTTGGTGGCTCACACCTGTAATTCAAGCACTGGGTAGGCAGAGGCAGGAGGATTGCTGTGAGTTTGAGGCTTGCCTGGGCTACACAGTGAGCTCGGGCAGCTTGAACTACAAAGTGAGACCCTGTGCCAGAAAAAAACAAACTTGTGACTGCTGTGTTTTCTGTGATTCCCTCTCACTCTCCAGAGTGTACTTTTCATAACTGTATGACTTTGCTACTCTTTTCATGTGTCTTGCCCAATTCTTGCCAAGGACTCAAGAACTTGGAAAAAATACCTGGAAAGAGTCTAGTGACTAGACCCTGGTAACATAGGGAAGCCAGGAGACATATGCCCAAATCCTGCGTGTGGAACCAAGCAGAAAGCATCGTTCTGCCAGGCATGGAGGCTGAGGCCATGAGTTCAAGGCCGGCCTGAGGTACGTAGTGAGTTCAAAGTCAGACTGAACTGCATAGTGAGAACCTGTCTCAAAAAAAAAAAAAAAATCACATGCGCGCGCGCACACACACACACACACACACACACACACACACTCTCTCTCTCTCTCTCTCTCGTGTGCTGTCTTCAGCTCTTCCTGGGACAACTCAAGACAGCTCAGCCTGAAGTCAACCTGGGGCTTGGATGGCCCCACTCCACTCTGTGCTGTCTCTTTCACAGTGGTCCACTCTCATCTTCAGTGTGTGCTTTTTTCTCTACTAAAAATTGGCCTTGCACTTGTTCTGCAGAGCGTGTTTTTTCTTTCCCGACGTGTAATAAATATAAAATATTGCTGCTTTTTGTTCTTGTTTTGTCCAAGTATTTGTTCAAGACAGGATAAACTGAGAAAGAATCTCTAGGAGTTCCCAGAACCCAGGAACAAGACTGGAGGAAGGTCTAGGCCAGTCTGGGCTACATAGAGACACTGTCTCAAAAAACCAACCGAACAAACAAAAAACCTTTCTTAATCAGACAATCACCATAAAAGTCTCGGAAAGAAACATCTACAGTACATGAATAGTAACGCATGCAGTGTGGTACACTTGAGAAAACATAGGCTATTAGTCCAGGTTTCTGCTGTGTCTGTAGCTGTGAAATGAGGCCAGCAGAGAGCTCCTAAAATGTATTTTAAGTCCCACTTTGAGCTGGGATGAAACAGTTTTAACTATAATTCAGCTTACTGAGAGCCTTACTTGGATAAAATCCACAGAAGGTACTGAGTCGATACGGAACACGTGCGTACGCGAATTTAGCAGTTGAAGCTGTTCTTCTTCCTGATTGGCCAGCTCAGAAACTCAGGGGTGTGGCCAAAGATCAGTGGGCGGGTTTTAGGCATTTTTAATCCGGCAGTGGCGTGGTCGGCCTCGCGGCAATGGGCACGCCCCCACGCTGGCGCCGCGGGGTCCTTCCGTGCGCGTTGATATGATTGGTCGGAGGAGACCATTTCTCTTTTCCTTCCTGGCTGCCTGAGCATCAGTTACCATCATGGTGAGTTGCCCGGTTCTGGGGCTATCATCCGCCTCAAATCCCGGCCATCCTTTGTTTCCCGGTCCCGCCGTCGGAGCTACATCTATTTGCAGGCCGGCTGTACTCCTTTGGTTGTATCTTTTGGGGCCCGGTCGCCCTGGCCCCCGAAACTGCTGCCGGAAGTCTAACTGGTTGGCGGAATGCGCCGCAGCACTGGGCATGCGGGCTTCGAGCTTCAGGACGTGGGGACTCTGAGATAGGTTTTTGAGCTAGTCGATCTCATGGAGTGCAGTGGAAAGGGTGGGGTAGAGTCTAGGAGACATGTGTCGCCTGCAGCCCCCAGCAGCAGTATGCACCAGTGGCCCACCCCGGGCGAGTGGTGGGGAGTGGCACTGCTTCGCAAAAAGTAGAAAATTTGTCGGCCGATTGGACTCTCCTTTCTTGTTGGGGAAACGGAGACCCCGAAAAGGGATGGCGCTTTTCAAAAGGTGGGCTTACCCAAATCCTGTATTAGCTCCATAATCAAGGTTTAACACTTAGGTTTAGCCCCATCTTGACCCTTTTCTGATTTTTCTTCTCTTTCAAGCAAGCATTGATATCGTTGTGATTTCTGATATGAGTTCTCCGCCCGAAGTGGAAAGAACGTGTAACAAGTTAGTCACTGATGACTTCCCCCCAAAGTTTGATAGTTATTCAACATAAGCTTGTTGAGTGTCTCCGTAGCTCGGTCTATAAAACCTGTTGGGTAACTCAGAAAGGAACAGGGCTTTCTTAGGAGATTCTTGACGCTTTTCAAGAACAGCAGAGAGAATAAGTAGGGTAACGTTTCTAAGTGGCGCACTTTCGCAGGACTTACAAACCAGGGTTCCAAGTAATATGTACGACTGAGTGCAGATATGAATCTTCCTTGGAGAGGATATCTGCCCCTAACTAAGGGAACAGTTGGCAAAGTCGTAGGCACAACAGAGTTGCTAGTGGTATGTAATGATTAGAGACCAGGTATTAAATACTTGTGAGGCAGGCTGCCCCGTAACTATCCAGGTTAAATTGTCAGTAGTGCAGATGTTGGGAAACACTGACCCTGAGTGTTACACGTAGTTTAGAAAAGGAAGTTACTTGATTTGCAGGTGGACGGAAGTGTGGAGTGCAAATTTTTGGTACTGTATTAGGTATGTCCTGGGAGGTTAGTGCTATGCAAAGTGTGTTCAGTGGAGATGGGAATTTGCCTTTTTACCTTTCATTGGTGTCTTCCTGTCCATGCCTAGTATCTCTTAGTTATTTGAAAAACTGACCAGGGTGTGGTGATGGTTGGTTGTAATCCCACAGCACTCAGGAGATCTGAGGGAGGAGGGTATCCAAAGGTTCTAGGGCACTTTGGGCTACATGGTGAGTTTAAGACCAGTGTGAGTTACGTAGTGAGACCTGTCTCAAAAAAAAAAATTGGCTGAGGAGCTGCCAATTTGCTTTGTAGTTCAGGCTGGCCCTCAGCTTACTATGTAGCCCGGGCAAGCCTTGAATTCAGCAGTCCTCCTGCTTCTACCTCCAGAGTGCTGGGATTACAGGCGTGAGCCACCACCTGGCACTGTGGTATGTGGTATTGATTGCTGGTGGGCTTGAGTCACCATGCCCAGCATTGTATGTGGTTACCAGGATCGAACTCAGGACCTTGTGCTTGCAAGGCAGGCGCCGGAACCACTGAGCTAAATCTCTGGCCCCAGAGCTGCCAATTTTTAAATATTGTTGAGTTCTAATCACTGAGCCATATGGTTATTGGGTATTAAGTTAGAATTGTTGTAGACAGTCGAAAATCACAGCAGTGTCAAGAAAAGCTTGAGTCATTAACTAGTGCCTAAATATTTTCAGAATGACACGGTAACTATCCGGACCCGGAAGTTCATGACCAACCGTCTACTTCAAAGGAAACAGATGGTAAGGAAGGGCACATCAGCCTTCGCTTGGTTTATTCTTTGTTTGTCAGTATAATTAATGCTAAACTTGCTATGTTTTAGGTCATTGATGTTCTGCACCCTGGGAAAGCAACAGTACCCAAGACGGAAATTCGGGAAAAGCTTGCCAAGATGTACAAGACGACACCAGATGTCATTTTTGTGTTTGGATTCAGAACCCATTTTGGTGGTGGCAAGACAACTGGCTTCGGCATGATTTATGATTCCTTGGATTATGCGAAGAAAAATGAACCCAAGCATAGACTTGCAAGAGTAGGTACCTTTGATTCATTGGCCAGCGAAGACCTGGTTTTCAGTGTGTGTGGCGGGAGTGTGATAGAATGAACAGGGACTGCAGTGTAGGAGGACAACATGTGGACACAAAAAGCCCAAGTGCCCCAAGATAATCTAATGCACAGTGTGGAGGTTCACATTTTGAACTTGGAGTTTGAGTGGAAATCAGATAAAATAGGGCTTCTGGAGGTGGGTTGGGGAGCAGGTAAGAGGCCGGGGTTGGAACTGCACCCGAGACCTTTAGTGCCAGACAGTGAATGTGGGAGGACTTGACTCCCTGGGGAGGCGGAAGCCATGGGAGGGTTGCTGTCATGCACTGAGCCAGAGCCCCTTGGAGTGATCTGTAGCCGAGAGCTTCCTGTTTGCTGACAGGTGTGACTTGGGGATCTTCAACCCGTCTCCTCGTCCTCCTTGCACTCTGCTGCATGCTACTCAATCAGTGAGCCCTGACGGTATGTGCAAGAGGAGCTGGTGATGGAGATGCTGGTGCTGACTAGGGGTTCTGGGAAGGTCTGGTTGAGGATGTGACTTGAAGATGAGATCTCGGTAGAAGCTGGGAAGCCAGTGAGGCAGCAAGAGCTGCAGATGTGAGAGCATATGGGGAGCCAGCACGAGGCCACACAGCCGTGATCCCAGCACCCCGGAAGCGGAGGTGGGGGCTGCAGTTCAGTGCCGGCCTGGGCTTCAAGGGAGGTAGAAAGAGAAGTAGACAGACAGTGGGTGTGAATAGGAATAGAGACCTCTTGATAAATAAAGGCTTCGTTTGTTGACCTCAGCAGGGAGAGGGATTGAAGTGGGAAGAGCCCGGTAAGAGCACCAGTTAGAAGATGGGGTGTTTGGAGGAGCTTGAACACAAGGACTTTGCACGGAACCCAAGTTTCCAGGCCTTTTTTTTTTTCTTTTTTGAAACAGGGTCTCGCTTTGTAGTTCAGGTTAGCTCTGAGCTCACTCTGTAGCCCAGGCAAGCCTCGAACTCAGCAATCCTCTGTCTGCCTCCTGAGTGCTGGGATTACAGGTGTGAGCCACCATGCCCGGCTAGGCCTTTTTTTTTTTTTTTAACCTGGCAACAGATTGTAGTTTTAAGTTTTTGAGTTGCCCTGGCTGCGCTTGAACTGGGGAGTCTCCTGCCACAGCCCCCAGAGTGCAGCCATTACAGTTGTGTGCACCACGCTGAGCAGCTCGGTAGTGCAGAAAGAAATGGCTGCATCTCCTAACTCCTGACCGAGACAGTCTACTACCAGAGTTGCGGGTACTGAGATTACTCTTGTGTCCCGCAGCATGGCCTGTACGAGAAGAAAAAGACGTCAAGAAAGCAGCGGAAGGAACGCAAGAACAGAATGAAGAAAGTCAGGGGCACTGCCAAGGCCAACGTTGGTGCTGGCAAAAAGGTACAGGTTGCGGGGGGATGCAGGAGGGTCGCGGATTGTAGGTCTTTAGTTTCTGGAAAGAAGCTGTTCTGTTTTCTTAATAACCTTTCTCGATGTTTCTTCTTTCCTCCCTCTTCTGGATTGCAGAAGGTAACGTGTTTTGAGCCGTCACTTAGCACTGTAGTATTCTTGACACCCAGTAGCGTAGCTTGGCCCACCTTGTCCGCGTAGATCAGCCAGCACGGGCCACACTGGTTCCAGGTCACAGTGCGCCTCCGCGTGCTTGTGGGGAGGTTTTAACTCCTGATTGGCACTGACTGCAGAGTGGATCTCGTTCCCTGGGGATGTTGGTTTCTTATAAAGGACTGGTTCTGAAGCGGGTGGACCAGTGTGGCCTGTGGTTTCCTGGTGCGCTGGAGAGGCGTCCCGAACCTAGGGCTGCTTGCCTCTCCAGTGAGCCCCGATCGTGATTTTAATGATAGCAGCTTTTGTATCTGCTTTGCTAGCTAGTTGTAAATAGTTGGATGAAATTAAGGTGCTGGGTTGTGAAATCAAATAATCAAGTGTTCTGTGAACTTTTTTTTTTTTTTTGCCTTTTCCCTCTACTGTCTTGGATTACTGTTCGTCAGAAATGAAGTGTCTGGCAGGTACTGAGATTGTAACACGGTGTGGGGATGCAGCACCTTCACTGAATTTGCTTTGACGCTTTTTGCATGATGGCTTTGGACGAGTGTGACACGCACTGTAGTGTGATCACTGACAGTGCCAGGGCCGAGTAGTGAGAGTGCTTATGAACCAAACACACACTTAGTTGTGTGTAGTTTGGAAATGAGCAGGTGCATGTTGAGTGGTGGGTGACACGCTGGAAACAGGTAGGTACCCTGCCCCGTGGCCCTTTCCCTCGCGCTGGGCAGCACCACCCCCAGTGCGTTCTCTGGAAACCCAGTAGTAGTCAGCGCCTGGGAAGGGCCTCAGCTAGACAGTAGTCTCCCCAAGAGAGCCATGGTGCCTGTGAGCTTTGGGCAGCTCTGGTAAGGAAGAAAAGTGGCTCATGGATCTCCGGTAGCATCCTCTGGTGTGTATAGTTTCCTTTTTTTTGAGATAGGGTCTCAACTTGTAGTCCAGGCTGGCCCTGAGCTCACTATGTAGCCCTGACAAGCCTCGAACTCAGCAATCCTCCTGCCTCTGCCTCCCCAGTGGTGCGTGGGGGTGCACACCTGTAATCCCAGCACTCAGAAGGCTCATTGATTGAGTTCAGTGAATTACATAGCCAAACCCTGTCTCAAAAAACATTTTAAACCAGAGCTGGTGGCTCACACCTGTCACCCTAACCTCTTGACATTCTGCCCCACCTGCCCTCCCCTTTCTTTGTGTGTTTGGATTTAAGTCCAGATCCTCATCATTTTAGGCGTATGCTCTGCCATGAAGCCCCATCTCTAGTCCTTCCTTTTTTCTTTATGTGGAAGTTTTTTTGAGTAAGCGGATGTTACATCAAAGCCTTTACTAGCACTTTCCCCACAAGCGTGTGCTCTGAACGCGAACACCCTAGACTTGTAACCCGGGGAGTGCACTGAGCTTGGGGTGGGTTTGGAACAGCAGCGGGCACTGTGTGGCTTGCTTTCTGACTCCCTGCCAGGCCCGGCAGGAGAGCTGCTCCCCCAGCCCTGGTGGGAGGGCTGTATTGTTAACAGAAGTGGTGGAACGGTAGGCTAGCAGAATTTGGCTCCCCAACGGAAGGACAGTTAACACCCTGATTCTTCTCTCCACTCAGCCTTGAAGCCGGCGAGCTAGTGCCCAGCTCTGGGTCCCCTGTGTGGAGGGGGGACTCCAGGGGAGGTCGCTGTGCTTCTCCTTCATGCTGCTGGTGGCTTCAGGAGCCCTGCTCTGAAAAGCCGTGAATGTGAATGCTTTTTGGCTTAGAAAAAAGTGGCGTAGTAATGTCTCTTATTTATATTTATGTTTTTTTCTTTTTTTGAGCCACTGTTTGGCCTTGTGGTTCAGGCTGGCCTTGAAGTCGCCCTCTAGGCTAGGCTGGTCCTCTGGCCTCAGCTTCCCGAGGGCTGGGATTACTGTTGTGTACCACCACACCCAGCACCAGCGTTCTGTTCATTCTGCTTGGTTTGATGTTAACATTGGTGTTTGTTCTCACCTCTTGGGTGTAATGGAGTTGTTTGAAGAAGCCTAAGTAGTCTCATATATAAACGGCAATTTTAACATTTTTTTACTGCAGTTAAATTCTGCCTTTTGATTTTAATATTAACTTGTACTACTTTTGTGCTTTGAAATTGCCTTTTAAAGTATTGAACTGAGATAGCTATAAAAGGGGTTCCTACCCTTTTAGAGCTCTCCCGCTGGGGCTGGTTTAGACTTAGCACTGGGGAGTCCCAGGCCTGAGGTCTGCAGGTACCAGTGCTCCAGGGTGTGGATGTCAGGGTGTGGCAGCCTGGGCGTGTGACCACACTGGGCAGGATGGGGTCTCCACTTGGCTTTGACAGCGCTTCCCGGTTAATGTCACAGTTATGGCGTGCCCGGAACTGGGAGGGTGAGGTCAGGGGTTGTATCTGAGAAAGTTCTTGATGCAGTTAGCACGAAGCGTCATGCAGGTGTCTGATTGCATGCACTCCCTGCAGGTTATTGTGGAGTTTGGAAAGGGACCATTAACAAACTGTTTTTTTTCCTTTCCCTTCCCTGCCACTGGTTCAGTGAGCTGGAGATTGGAGAACAGGTATAATTCCACTTCTTCCTGTAAACCACCAGATTGCCTGGCTTACTGATGCTGTAATGAAATATATTCACGAGTAGATTCACAAATACTCTGATTTATAATCTCTTAAAGTACTAACAGTGATGTGGTTGTATTTTTGTTTTATTTTTTATAATTTTTTAAACTTTGTAATGTTTAATTCCTAATTTGAATGTTTTTTTTGTTTCATTTTTTGTCACTTTCTCGCCTCACAAATGTCGCGACTCAAGGTCACTGTCTGTTTTGCATGAATGTTAGTTTTGGATTTCTTGAAGATTTTAAACTTTAAAGCATTTCAAGGCAGTTGCTGACTAAACTACTTTCTCTTGCTTCACAGCCGAAGGAGTAAAGACTTTTGCAGTCCTGTCTACGGCGACTGTGCGAGTTTTTCACGAGGGGATTAATAAATTGTACAAACTGTCCCTGTGTGTGGCTGTTTTGGATTTTAGCAGCCTGGTGGGTGTTAACTGCTGGCCATTGCACCAGGTTTAAGTTGCTGCCTGCCTTGTGTGCATCGCCTGAGCTGTGTGCGTGGGGCCCTGGGCAGAGACTGACCGGGAGGTGTTGTATTTCCTCTTAGCAGCCAGGAGGGCGTCCCAGACCCAGCTGAATAACCCTGCCGTTGTCTGGGGCTTCGTGCGGTTACTGACTAGACCTTCACCCTCCCACCCCGAGTAAATGGGACCTGTCATCTTGTCTCCAGTTTGTCCCTTGGTGAGGGTGGTGGGTATGTTTGGGGAATTCGGGGCCCAAAGTGCTCTGATGAATACGTGGGTTTGGTGTGAACTTGGCCAGCCTCAGTTCCCACTGGGTTTGGGTTGCTGTTTCCAGGAAGATTGTGGATCGGTTTATACCTTCAAAGGGCCTGTGTTGGGAGCCAGGCACGGAAGTGCTGTTAAGAACCTTGGGAGGAGTGGACACTAGGAAGACCTGGTTGGTTTCACAGGAAGAAGGCCAAGCTGGGATGAGGCATGCAGCCGGCGGGCAGGCCTCTGGCTCTGCTGAGGGTGTGCACTGGGCTTTGGGGGACTGGTCCTGTGTGTCCCCCTGCTTGGGGACCTGCTCCCTTGCTGTGACCAGGATGGAGGAAAGGTGACCTGCTGGTGGGGACTGAGCTCAGTGCAGGGTGGAGCTTCCCCAGGGGTGGGGGGAGGGTCTCTGGGTTCCTGCTGGCATGAAGAGCAGGCCCATCTGCAGGGAGCCCTGAGAAGCACTGGCTCGTGTGGGTGGTGTGGTCGAGCCCCCTCTGGGGAATTTCCATCCATCTTTGAGCTAGTTTTTCCAAACTGCGCAGACTGGGACATTAACAGTAAGTCAGCATGGCCATTAAACCTGTGAACTTTATTAGATGAATGGGGTTTTGAAACTTGGCACATTTTACATAAATATGATTGTCTCCAGCCTCTTGAGCCAACCTGTCCCCACCTCCCTGGCACCCCGTGGTGTCGCGGTTGCAAGGTGGACTTGGGTCCCTTGGGTAGGTGTTCTCCAGCTGCCAGGCCCTGTGCCCCTCCAGCCAGCCACACCCCGTCTGCCTGTGTCTTCTGCACAACTCCGTCAGGTCCCTGTGGGTGTTTCCGGAGGTCACCTGGCCCTGGCAGGGGTGGGGGGCTCTTCACACGGGCTTCCAGAGGATCTGTCGCACCCCTGGGGTCAGGCTATTTTGAGACTCAAAGGGTGTAGTGTCTGAGAGCAGCTGGAAACTGAAGTGCTAAGCAGCTGTGTGACAGGCAGCGAGGACTTGCAGGAACTCGCTGGAAATTGCGGACAGTTGTGCTATTGAACCAGGAGATTCTTGGAGACTCAGCACTTCGTTGTCCCTGACAGTAACCAGACGCCCAGCTCTGTCAGCGGGCTTCGGAAGAGCCTCGGTGAATGTGAAGGCGAATCCACAGCGCGCATGCCAGGAGCTTCAGCTTAGTGAGGGTGAACGGGGTTTGGGTGGTGGTGCTGGGGGTTGAATGCAGGGCCTGCGCATATCTCCACAAGTGCTGGCCCTCCAAGCGTTGAAGATCAGTGAGAAAAGCCAGAATTTTAGAAAAGGGTCAATTAGCCATTTGCATGAGTATTTGGGGCTCTTTGGCTTGTTCTAATACCGGCATCTTTGAATTGTTGATAGCAGGCTATGTCAAAAGAGGCATTTCTGTTTGTCTGCCACCTCCTTCCCTAGTGAGTTGGTTTTTGGGGCTGTCCTTAAAGCACCTGCAGTCAGGGAGTGGAGCAGTAGCTGCTGTATTTAACTTTCAGGAGAAATTAATAGGATTCTCTTTGTTTCATACATAGATGCATCCATCACCAGCCACACACCTTATTACCCTGGTGAAAACCCTGAAGGGACAGCTGGAGCAGAGAAGGTAGCCTCGGCAGGAGTCTGACTGTGGCCCCGCCTTTGCTTACCCACCCTCCAAATGGGACCCGGCGCCCTCTGGGAAGTAACCTGGGGTTCAGAGGTTGCTCAGTAAAGATTTTGGTCCTGGCAACACCTTCTGCCCATCTGACACCTGGGGAGGAGGGAGTGAGGCAGTGAGTCAGCGCTGCCTCCTCCTCAGGAAGGGGCTCGGCTTCTGAGAGATGGGGACCAGATGCCACGGGGGCAAAACACGCTGCCCTCCTGCTTTGTGAGTAAGAAATGGCCTCGGTCACTCGTGGGAACCCTGAAGCTGGGGTGCAGGATCTGCCATAGGACGGGCTCATGGTGAGTTTGTGACCCCAGGTGGGCACTCTGTCGTTGAGTTTGGGTCGAAACCACTGCTCTCCATGGTGGTCTCTCTAAGGGGCCCTGCACCTTGCACCGTGATGACAGTGCCCATGAGCAGAGGACCCTGCAGCTCGCTGAAAGCTTCAGCCAGGAAGATGGCTTGGAAGAGGCAGTGCAGACCAGTGGGCATGCCGCGGCTCTGGTCCACGCTGAGAGGGGCCAGCCGGGATAGGTCAAGTTCGTAGAACCCCTTACAGCACTGCCCCCAAGGAGGATCAGCAGGCCCGGGTACCAGTGTACGGGCAAACAGGTCCTGCAGGTGGCTGAGGATGCTGTCCAAGTCCACCAGGGCTGCGCCTGTTTTAAACTAAGCCGACAATGATCTCTAAGCTGCGTTGTGACCGGAGGCAGGTTGCTATGCCAACAGTGGGGGGTACCATGCGGTGTACCCAGGGTTAGAATGCAGTCATGTTGACCCCGGAT
The DNA here is from genome assembly GCA_004025085.1 of Thryonomys swinderianus. Taxonomy (NCBI): domain Eukaryota; kingdom Metazoa; phylum Chordata; class Mammalia; order Rodentia; family Thryonomyidae; genus Thryonomys; species Thryonomys swinderianus. Next base: position 28,928 of record PVIC010004477.1, read on the forward strand.
CATCGCCACACCCATTCATTGGCTCACTCACTGGACCCCTGCTTTCTGGTGGGGGTGCCATACTGTGTAAGGCTCGCAACATGTCTACATGCTCTGGGCTCAGTAGGGTACCCTTCCTGTGTGGCTACTATGAATTAGATAGCCAACCAAATTCCCCGTGTACTGAGTTCCCCTGTACCAGCCCCTTTTCTGTGATCTGGGGAGGTGAAGAAGCTGTCCCTGCTACACTAGTGACTGCAGCGTTCAGGGGGCTGAGGCGGAAGGATTACTGCAAGTCAGGGCCAACCTGGCTCCACAGTGAGACCCATCAGGGGAGCTGCACACTCCTGTGAGTGGAGATTGAGGGTCCCGCTGGCCTTGGTGTCCAGCAGAGCTGCCCGCAGGACTTCAGCTGGGCTTCGAGAACGCAGAAGCGGGACACTGAGCGCCATGGTGGGGTCTAGTGAGTGGACGTCCCCCCTCACAAGGGGTAGTTATCCCCCACTTCCTGTGTGGGAGTGAGCGGGGCTGGGCCCACCAAAGGGGATTCCCTTGTTGCACATTGAGTTCCTCCACACTGGAAATGCTTACACCATGGCGGCTCCTCAGCGTGTCGGAGAGGAGGCGTTGTGAGGGGCCACGGACCCTCCTACCTGCTGAGGTGGCGCCCGGTGGTGCACCTGGAGAGGGTGGGGCCCCAGCAGGGCGGTGGCTGGTGGAAGACGTGTGGGAGGCTTCAGTCTCCCTGTCCGGTTGCAGCACAAACTCCCCGAGTTGTTCCCAGCTTGGTGCTGCGTGGGGCTGTGGCCCCAGTTTGCAGCTTCTCTGATGCTTGTGAGCAGCCCAGTGTGGGGCTTGGGGACTTAAGACCCTCCAAGGTCCCCGTGCCTTAGAATTCCGTGTCTCATGGGGTACTGTCCCTGTGCTCAGGCGGCTGTCAAGTGAATGGTGATACTGTCCCTACTGTTAATAAAAATGATGCCCCAGTAGCAAAAGGAAAGAAAGAGAAAGTTGGTCATCTGCCAAACATTGGAGTATGTATTATGTTTTAGGTACTGTGCAAAGTAAGCGCGTATTTACTGTTACATTCGGGGACGTACAATTACCCTCTACTTTTAAGTTAACGAACTTAATTAGCTTTTTAAAAACTGATTTGATATATACATTATGATCACATTCAACATTGAGAGTTTGTACCTTAGTAAATGACACATGTTGATTCTCATTTTTTTCCCATTCCTCTGCCTTCCCATCAACTTCCCTTTTTTTTGAGACAGGGTCTCGCTTTATAGTTCAGGCTGGCCCTGAGCTCACTGTATAGCCCAGGCAGCCTTGAACTCAGCAGTCCTCCTGCCTCTGCCTCCCAGGTGCTGGGATGACAGGCATGAGCCACCACGCCTGGCACTGTGGTATGTGGTACTGATGGCTGGTGGGTGTGAGCCACTGTGCCAGTATTCTATGTGGTTACCAGGGATTGAATCAGGGACCCTGCACTTGCTAGGCAGGCACCAGAACCACTGAGCTAAATGTCTGGCCCCTTAATTAGTTTTTTTAAAAGATGGATCTCATTTTGTAGTTCAGGCTGATCCTGAACTCACTTGTAGCTGAGGTTGACCTCTAACAGCAATCCTCCTGCTTCAGGCCCCCAAGTGTTGGGGGTTACAGGAGTGCACCACCAGACCAGGCTACCCCCATTTTACGGATGAAGCATTTGAGTCTCAGGCTAAGGAACTTGGCCAAGGTTGCCTATCTCCGAAGGGCACTTGGGACCCTTGTCCCTAAGGAGCTGGTATTTGTGCTGAGGTCTGTGGGGCAGTGGTTCTGATGGTCTGTCTAGAAGTCAGCCTCATCCGGGAACCTGCCAGAAATGTCAGTTCTCAGGCCCCACCGTGTCTCCCAGAGTCAGAAGCAGGTGGGGCCCTGCAGGTGATTCCCATGCAGTTAGAACCGCTGAGCTAAGAGGGCAGGACATCATCGTGGAGGGGACAGCCGCGACCAGGAATGACAGCGGGGACCCAAGCCGGCCTTCCCTGCAGGGCGACCTGGTGTCCTGCAGCCTCCCACAAGAGGGCGCTGTGGGCACAGGCTTGGGGGCCGCAGGCTTTGTGAGAGTAGGAAGAAAGCGGGTGCCGGAGCTCAGCGAGGTCCCTTTTCCTTGGAGAAGGTCCTGTTTCTGGGATTTGGCCTTCGCGGGCAGTGGGACCTGGGCCTTGCTGTCTTTTGCACAAGCATGGTGGTGTCTGCCTGAGCGGCTTGGTGTTCAGATCCTGTGCTCGCAGCACCCCATTCTGCAGCTGCCCAGCCGGGCATTTGTAGTTTTTGGGAACCAGAGTGTCAGGAGTCCGGCAGCCGATCGTGGCCTCCAGCTTGTTCTTGGCAAGCTTGGTGGGGACCTGGGTGGTGGGTCCCAGCCAGTCCTCAACCTTGGCTCTGCCCCATCACACTTTGGGGCCTCAGTTTCCCCCTAGGATGAGGAAGTGCCTCTGAGAAGGAGGCTCTCAGCTGGTCTTTGTCATTATGTCTCAGATCCACCCTGGGAACTGAGGATAACACCGATTCGTGCTCCTCAGGGGCCGGGGCCTTGGGGAGGACGTCTGTCCCCGATGGCCGCTGAGGGCTTGCTCCCAGTGACTCCTCAAGGCAGTGAGGTGGAAACTATCAGATTGAATTTTCTAGAAAGTCCAGATCTTTAGCCATCCTAGATTTGCCTCTATAGATTTCTGTTCTGCAATGTTGAAAAGAAGGACAGGTTTGCATGTGTTTTCCTCTCCTTGCTGCTTAGTCGAGGCTGGCACTTTGCCACTCACCCGGCCAAGCCTCTTTTGGGTGACAGGACTGTGTGAAGGGGCTTGGAGAGAGCACCTGGCCCAGCCCTGTGGGAGGTATAGGTTCTGTGCTATTCAGAGCGCCCCCTTTTTTGTGGGGAGAGGAGACAGGGTCTCACTATGTGGCCCAGGATGGCCTTGGACTTGCAGAAATCCTCCTGACTCAGCCTCCCAAGTGCTGGAATTGTAGGTGTGTGCACCATATGTAGCTAACATGTTTTTAAAAATTTTTTCCCCAGTCCTGAAGATTGAACCCAGGGCCTCACACATGCTAAGCAAACATCTACTGCTGAGCAACAGCCCCAGCTCTAATGATATTTTTCGTTTTATTTTGAGATAGTCTCATTAAGTTGCCCAGGCCAGCCTTGAACTTGTGATCCTCCTGCTGCAGCTTCCTGGAAGTACAAGTGTGAGGCACTGTGCATGTGAGATCAGGGGACTTCTTCACTCAGGGAGCTGCCAGTGCGGGGCCAGCACTTCCTTGACCCCAAGAGACCCCACTATTCCCCGAAGCCTCATCAGAAGTCACCTTGTCCTTTCTACCTACCTGTGAGGAGGGAAGGAGTGGAAACTTCTTGAACAGAAACTCTGAGGCATGAGGGGAAATCTCCTGGAAAGCTGGGGGTGCAGAACAGAGCCAGGGGCCCAGGTATACTCTTGGCCATGCTGGGATTGCGCAGAGAAGCTTTCCACAACACTCAGCTTTCTGTTTCCCCACAGCGTATGAGGGAATCTGGTTTCCCTGTGTTTCTCCAACACTTGTTATTATCTGGCCTTTTTTTTTTTTTGGGCACTGGGCTTCAAACCTAGGACCTTGCACACGCTAGGCGAATGCTGTACCACTGAGCTACCCCCAGCCACGTCTGTAGTTTTGATTTTAGCCATTGCTCAATTAAGTGTGAAGTGTGGTAGCTCATTAAATTGACCTTAAACTCAGTAGGTAGCCCAGGCTGGCCTCAAATTTATAGAGATCCTCCTGCCCCAGCCTACTGAATCCTGGGGTTATAGGTGTGCACCACCAGGCCTGGCTAGGGTTTTTTTTTGGTGGTACTTGGGATTGAATCCGGGCCCTTGTGCGTCCAAGGTTGGCACAGTACCATTTGAGCTAAATCCCCAGCCGAGGCTAGGGTTTTTGAGACAAGGTCTTGCTATGTAGCCCTGGCTTGGAGCACCTGTTGCTCGCTGCACTGGGCACATTATATTCCTCACTGTCTTCACAACAGTGTTTGCAAGGGGATCACCCATTGCCGAGATCAGGAAACAGATGTAGGACTGAAACCACTGGCTGAGGGTTGTTCTGTGAGCAGCAGAGCTTGGCCTGAAACATGGGTCAGGGTGGCTCCAGTGGCAGGGCCCAGGTGGTCCTACTTGCCTGAGTGTCATCCTGAGGTTCTTTGGAGTTATAAAAGAGCCAAATGCAGACCTGCTGGAGGTTATGGCCCTATACCTATACAAAGATGTTGCGTCCTTAGGAAGCTGAGGCAGGAAGATCTCTCCCTGAGCCTCCTGAGTGCTGGGATTACAGGTGTGGGGTAGTGTGGGGACTGAGATGTGTCACTCTGGAAGCCAGTTAGAAGAAGTGCTAGATCCAAGAAGACGGCAGCCCTGTGGGCCCATGGTTGTCCTGGGCGCAGCCAGTGTCCGCCCATCCGGGTGGTGGACAGGGGAGTGTGGTGGTAGCAGCAGCGGGCGTCCCCACAACCTCCTGCACCCCCAGGGCCCGCGCCTCGTGGCTTCTGACTGTGCAGGGGCTTCCTGCCTGCACAGCTGGGAGCACTCCCGGCCCAGATCTGTCATGTCTCACCGATCCCGTGGGCTAAATTTGGAATTTAATAACAATACTTTGGATTTATGTTGCCTGTTCCCTTGGAGGCGCTTCATCTGTTATCCCATTAATTCCCCTAATGTCCCTGGGCGGAAGGTGAGGGAGGGTGAGACAGGAGAGGGTTTCTTGCGGCTTCCTCACATCCTGAAGGTGACGGGGGCGGCCAAAGCCCTGTGGGGAGCGGGCTGCCCGCCTCGTAAGGCCCGTGCCAGCGGGATGCTTGTGTCCGGGGCACAGCACCTTGGCAGTTTGAGTGCACAGAGTTCTGTCTAGCTTTTGTAATCAAGGTCTCACTCTATAGCCCAGTTTAGCCTTAAATTGGTTGGGGTCCTCCTGCATCAGCTTCCTGAGTGATAGGATTATAGGCGAGTGCCCACCCACACCCAGCTTTCCACAAAACGTTCAACACACCCACGTGGAATCCGTCCTGGCCCCAGGTGCAGTGGGAGACCAGTGTCTTTGGAGCCACCCTTGGAGAGGTGGGTCTGAGGCCAGGAGGATGGCTTCTGGGGCAAGAGGAGGGAGCATCTGAACCCACGGGGAGAGTCTGTGGAGGCAAACCCAAGACTTCAGTCTGGTTTCCTGTGTCCTTTTTGTTTGTTTGATTCTGATCTTACTGTCTGTGCTCGCTTTGGCAGCACATATACTGAAAACTGATCTTACTGTCTGTCAGGCTGGCCTTGAACCGGCTCTGATCCTCCTGCCTCAGACTTCTGAGCGCAGGGATTATGCGCTGACCTGGCTTGCTGTTCCCTCCCTCCCAGTCGCATGACGTGGCTGCCGGCCTTGTGGCAGCTCACTTGCCCCAGGGAGGGGTGGCCCGGGTGCTGCTGCGGTGGCCAAGTGCTCCGAGGAGGACTGAGGACTCGCGGGGAGGCCAGTGGGAGTGGGAGGACAGGCCCTGGGAGCTGTGGTGGGCAAGCAGATGTGCACAGATGTACTGTAGTGCATGACCTCTGCAGGTCCCTCCCTTCTCTCTCAGGCTCTGCTGCTCTGACTGACATGCACCGCGGGCTCTTTCTGTTCATGCCCAGGCACTGGGTCTGGGCCGCTCTGGCCAAGTGGGCTGCCTGGTGTGACTGCCCAGCGGGACTCTGACTGCTGCCCACGTTTGCCCAGATCAGGTGAGAAAGACCCAAAACCTAGGGTGCAGGCAGCAGTGCACGGCAGCAGGAGATGCCCCCCAAGTCGCCAGGTGCTACACTTACCTTCCCATCTGCACAGGAGAGGTGACCTGGGCTACAGCGCAGAGAGAGACAGGCATGGCCATGACCCAGAGAAAGAAAGCTGGTGGGCTTGTGGCTGGAGCCATGAAGGCCTGGGGTACATGTGGAAGGGGACTGGGCACCGCAGGCAATCCTGGCTGGAGCCTGGGGGATGTACAGAGCAGTGTGTGGCCTTTAGTGGACTGTCAGGTGGAGCCCCCGTGTCTCCTCTCCACCTGTGGTGACTGGACCCCACCTGGGACTGGCCTCCACCCGCTCTGGCACACTGAGGACACGGTGAAGCAGCACCAGTTGACTGACTGACTGACTGACTGACTGGGCTGAGGCTGTGTTGGACTAGGTTGGGAGGCAGAGGCAGGGAGACAGCCGGGGCTGTGGCAAGAGCTCAGGCAGGAAGTGACAGGGGTTCCTGGGCCTGTGAGGTGCCAAGGGTTAGCAGCTGTCCCCCTCTGAGGACAAGATGTGTCAGATGTGAAGAGCTATTAGATACAGTGTTCCAGTCCCTGCTTTGTCCATGTGGAGGAACTGAGGCACACAAGGAGAATCGCCTCCTGAGTTGGGGACAGGGGCCAGCCCTCCCTCGTGCATCTCCCAGTGAACCTGGGTGTCTGGCAGTGAAGCCTCTGGCGACCTGAGGGCCTCTTATGTGCCTGGACTTCTTCAGTGGTCACCTTGGCACTGGTCAGTGCCTCTGGCCCGAGGACAGTGTCAGTTGGGTTGAAAGCTGTGATGCTGGTTTAGCAGTTCATGGTCCATTCTGTCACTCTCCTGCCCTCCACTGTTTACATATCTTGTGGGTGGGTGGGTCTTGACTGGGACAAGCCAGTGACAGTACGGCATACTGAATGAGCAGTAAGGCCTTAGCCAATCAGCATGCAGAACTCCCCCTGGCTAAAGCTACTGACTGATAGGGGTCCAGTGAGAGTTGGTGAGGTGGTTTCTACTTGACAGTTGGGATGGGATCTCTCTGGCTCCAGATGGCCTGCTGTGCAGATCTGAGGCTTGGAATCACTGCACACATTTTGCTGTCTCTGTCTGGAGACAGATGACATTTGGAGCAGAGAAGAGCTAAGAGGAAAGCAGAGAAACAGCCAGAGCCTTGACTAAACTTGTCTGATGAATTTACTACCTCTGGGTGCTAGCTGTGGGGCTAACAGGTGTCACTCAAGGTAAATAACTGTTAAATACATCATTTCAAGTAGTTTAGGTTGGTTTATCTGTTTCTTATCATTGAAAAAAATATTTTTTCATTTTCATAGAATTTATCTGAGGTGATCAAAGTATGAGTGATTAAAAAATTATTACAGTAAAAACCGTATTGCCCTATATCCCCCTCAAAATACCCTCCTTGCTTAGAACACACTGATTGCATCATTCTTGTCACTTTGTGAAGCAATCCTTTTTTTTTTTTTTTTGAGACAGGGTCTCCCCTTCTAGTTGAGGCTGGGCCTGAGCTCACTATATAGCCCAGGCAAACCTCAAACTCAGCAATCCTCCTGTCTCTGCCTCCTGAGTGCTGGGATTACAGATGTGAGCCACCGTGCCCAGCATTGTGGTATGTGGTACTGATTGCTGGTGGGTGTGAGTCATCACGCCTGGTATTGTTGTAGGTAGTTACCCGGATCGAACCAGGGACCTTGCACTTGCTAGGCAGGTGCCAGAACCACTGAGCTAAATTTCCAGCCCTTGTAAAGCAATTCTTGAAGTTCTCCTTTGTGAGTGTTTTATGAGGTGTTATTAAAAATACAGTGAACGCTGCTGCTGAGTGTCACTGAACAGGAAGGAAGGCTTGTAAACACATTGCAGTGTGTCTTTGTCTTAGTCACTTTCTCATCTCTGGGTCAAAATACATGATACCCATGATTTCAAGGGGGAGAGGTTATTTTGACTCAATGGTTCCAGAAGTTTTAGTCTGTGGTTGACAGGTGCACACACTGAAGCATGGTTGGGTGGAAGGGTCTGGTGTAGAGGAGAACATGGTGGCCAAGATACAGAGAGTGAAGGGAGGAGCTAGGGTGAGAGATAGTTGGTATAGCAACCATGACCCGATCACCTTCCAGGAGCCCTACCTCTGAGCATATGAGGCTTTTAGGGAACATTCTAGATCTACACCATAACAGTCCTGGTCTACTTGATTCACCAGACCTGGCACTCTGTGGCTGTTAGCTCTCCCCCAAAGTCAAAGTGACCAGTATTATTATTACTATTTTGGTACAGGGATCAAATTCAGGACCTTTTGCCTGCCAGGCAGATTCTGTGCCACCGAGCTAGGTCACTGGCTCCCTGGAGTATTTATATTGTTTTTGTTTATCTTTTTTGAGACAAGATCTTGCCACATAGTTTAGGCTGGTCTTCAACTCACTGTGTAGCTCAGGGTGACCTCACACTCACTCTAATCTTCATGCCTTGGCCTCCCAAGTGCTGGGATTACACGCATGCACCACCACATCTGACTTTTCCTGGAATATTTATAAATGTATTAAAAACATGCATTTATAAAGAAAACCATTTGTGCTCAAGGGCACTTAGCAAACATATCTAAACATTTGT
>PVIC010004477.1:37432-62510 GCA_004025085.1 Thryonomys swinderianus
AAAAAAAAAAAAAAAAAAAAAAAGAATATGTATAATGTACTAATAAATTTTAAAAAAAGAACATGGATCTGGGTGAAGCTCAGTGGTAGAGAGCTTGCCTAGTATGCACAAGGTCCTGGTGTCAGTCAGTCTCTAGCTCTAGAAAAAGAGAACCGGGGTGATTGGCCACAGGGTCACTGGAATGTTCTGGTCATTGGAGGGTAACCTGTCTGTAATCACAACTTGGAAGTCTTAGAGAATGATGAAAATAAAGATGTAATTTTTCCCACCATGTTCTTGGACCCTTCTTATTTATTGAATTCTTTTTGAGATAGGATCTCAGTACATACTTCAGGGTGACCTTGAAGTCACTATCCAGCCTGCCAAGGACTAGAACTCATGGTGAGCCTCCTGCCTTGGCCTCCCAAGTGCTAAGATTTCAGGTGTGCACCACCATGCCTGGCTCCTGGGCCCCTTGTGTTTTATCCATGGATCCCATGCAAGAGTCTGTGGATCCCAAATTAAGATTCCCTGAGTGGGAGGTAGTTAAGCATGTGCGTATGTGCATGTGTATGTGCCCGTGTATAAAATTATTATGTTTGCCCCTATATACAGTGGGCCCTCAGGTTACAAGTGGTCTGACATATAAATAACTTGGGTTAGGACCAGAATTTTAGTTTTAACTTACAAACAGTGTTGAGCTTGTGCTTCCAGATGGTCTCAGACACAGGGTTAAGCCTTAAAGAGTTCTGGAAGGAACATGACAACATTTTTTCCTATAGGGGGTTAACAGAGAAATCCTGAGCCGATGTGTCTCTAAGGATCCTGAGATATGCCTGTGTACAGAAGAGAGATTTTTGAAGGCTGCGTAGAGGAAACTGAGTCTTGAGTTGATCAACTTGAGTTACACACAGCCCTTGGCAATGGATTGAGTTTGTAAGGCAACGGTCCACTGTACCTATATGTTTGGAACACACGCACAACCACAGGCATGCCCAGAGAGACCGAGGGACACAGTTCAGGGGGCCACATTCAGGCTCCCCCAAAGCACACACACAATGGATACTTACTCCCTCCCCTGGAGCGCAGGACACAGGCTCACACACCCAGCGTGTGGACACACAGGTCTGGGATAGGGCGCTGGCTGGCAGCTGCATGGGGAGGGCATGGACAAGGAAGGTCACAGTCGCACCATCTGGACTCTGTCCTCAGGCACCGGGGAGGTACAGCCCAGGAGAACAAGATCGGTGTCCAATCCACTCTCTGAGGTGCAAATCAAGGATCTATCCCCTGCTGCGTGACAGGGCTTTGCTAGGGTCGCTGTGGCAGAGATGAGCCCCCTTGGGCTCGTCTGACCTCTGGAGGCTGCAGGCCGGTGGGCCCAGGACAGTGCCGTGGTGCCCTCCAAGGAGATCATTCTTCATTGGTAATGAACATTATGTCTGCAGAAACTAATGGCCCAACCTCCTATTCAGTTTATGTAAAATAAAACAGGCCATATGCTGCTGCTTTCAGAGTTTGGGTGTTTAAATTAAATGTTGTTTAATGAATATTCAAACCCATTTGCTCCAAAGTTGTGCTCAATGTGGCGGCGGCTTTCATCCCCCCCTTCCGTGAAGCCCCTCCCTGCAGCAGTACCCAGGGTATTAAGCCATTAGAACGGGGTGTGAACATCCAGGCATCTGTCTTCCAACGGAAAGTTGGATATTAAAATGCCGGAGCAGATGACAGTATAAATAAAGACATACAGTGAGAGGCTGGTCTGGTGATTTTTTTGTTTGGTAATTAAGACTGAGGAGGTTTCAACTGAAGTTCTGTCTTCCTGAGGAGCAGAAGTGGGGTGCTGAGCCCTGTCCACCTCTTTGCTTTGCCCAGCAGCCCAGAGAGTGGCTTTTGCACTGGCCTCCGTGGAATGGGTTGAATGACAAGCGTCAGCTTAGTGGCATGAGGTGTGAAGCAGTTTCCTTCTGCCAGTGGAGTGGAGGCTGTAGCTTTCTGACCATGTCAAGCCCACTGTGGCCCCAAACTATAGGGTCTTGGATTGAAAAGCTTGTCTTCCCCAGAGGAGGCCAGACAGGACTTGGATGAGGAGATAGGGAGGGATAGTGTGAGTTCTGTCACCCTCTGCCCATCCAGCAAAGGGGTCTCCCTGGGATCACAGGCAGGACCTGCTGTGGGCAGTGGCAGGAGGAGTGGTGCTCATGAGGGTCGAAACTGCCATCTCTGGCCACGTCTCAATCATGCCTTGCTCCCTTGGCTGGCCATGTGGGCTCTGAGTTGATGGTGGGACTGGTGGGCAGAGTCCAGCTCTTGGGTATCAATGCCCTGTCGCCCCTGGGATGGTACCACCCCATCTTTTGGGAGGTGGCCATCATTTCCCTGGACTGTGCTGGGCTTTTGGTCATCTTCTAACCTTTGTATCTCCAGGAGGTGCACAGGAGGAGCTGGGAACCAGGGGCAGAGTCTCCCATCTGCTTTTTCCTAGGTCCTTGTATCCCTCGGAAGCATGGGCACGATCTCCAGGGGAAGGTGGGTTCTGAGCTCCATGCTCACAGATCGCTAAGGTGGGCACCCAGGTCCGCCTCACCCACGACCCCCCCAGGCTATGGTCCCCTGTCCAGTATCAGAGAAGAGAGGGCTATAGGTTCTGCGGCTCAGGAAACACCCATCTGGGGAGGAAGATGCCAGCCTCCCGTCCCAGGGGCACCCCACTTCAGTGAGTTACTCGCTTGGAGCTCCTTCCTCAGGCCTGATACAACTGTGTGTGTGACAGCTTGGGGTGGAAGCCTGGTCCCAGGCCTTGAAACCTCAGGGAGTTGCTTCCACTCCTCAGGAGTGCGACAGTGCCCTTGGCTTTGCCCCCTGCCGGTTCTGGGGCAGTGCTAACAAACCCTCTGGTACTACACTGTGCTTGTTTCCAGGCTGGGTCTGTCCGTTTCCAGAGTGATTTTCGGGACATCTCAAAGGGTCTTACCTTCCTCTCCCATCCCCAAGGTTCCTCCCAACCCAAGAGCTCAAGTGGTGCCCCAGTGTGTCTGATTCCACACAGGAAAACTGCAGGCCTCCTCCGCCAGCCCTGAGCTGTCTCTGTGACGGTCTCCCTTTGGACGTCCTGCCAAATTTCCAATTTCAGTGTCTCCTCCAGCCTCATCAGCTGTCCTCTTCCCGCTCCTACCGTACAAGCCAGCGTTTTATCTACAGTATGAAATTGCTGCCCAAGCATTCACTAGCAATTATTATACACCATGTGATAAGTTCTGGGGACTCTGGGGCGGCCAGGGATGGTTGCTGCCTTCCAGGAGTGGGTCAGGACGCAGTTGTAGGAGCCAGGGTAAGCCCAGGGCAAGCACTGTGTGAACTGTAATAACCAGCTAGAGAAGAGGTGGAGGGAAGGTATCCAGGGAAAGGGAACAGCAGGAACAGCACGGGGAGTTTTGCGTTTCTGGGCTCTGAAGTACAGGGTAGGGAGAGATAGGTGATGGGCTGGTTTCCTGTCTCTGCTCCCGCTCTGCCCTCCTTCCAGCTGTGCTAGCTGTGGTGGACTCTTCGGCAAGCCCTGCTGCTGACAGCCACGCACTGGAGAGGGAATGAGGCGGCGGGGGTGCTGATCACAGGCGTCTTTCTTGGCATGATGTTGCCTACCAGGAGGTGAACAGGGCCTGCCCCTTCTTTGGTGGCCTGGAGGAACATTTTAGGGCTTGGAGACTGGCTGGGGTAGTGCAGCCACCCCAAAGCTGGCGTTAGCACCATGGCCTCCCTTTGTCCTTTCCTCTAGGCTGAGTTCTTGGTTTGCATTTGGGATCTCTTTCACCCTTGGCTTCCCTTGGCTTTCTTGGTCCCTGCATTTCCGGTGGAATCTGGCTCCTGGAGACTAGAATGTGGTCCCTGAGCAGCTGCCCGCCCTCTTGGCTCCATCTCTGTTCATACTGCTACTTTGGGACACAGCCTCAGGGGAAGTAGCCTGTATTTCTGTGTGTGTGTGTGTGTGTGTGTGTGTGTGTGTGTGTGTGTGTGTGAGAGAGAGAGAGAGAGAGAGAGAGAGAGAGAGAGAGAGAGAGAGAGAGAGAGAGAGGGAGAGCGCAAGGGGTCCCAAGGTTAGAATCTACTCCTGGGCTTGGAGGAAGGAGACATCCCTCCCTCCGAGCTGACCTGGTCTGAGTGCTTCCATGTGCTTTATCCACAGCAGTCACATTAGATCCCAATTTAATAGAAACTCTGGTCCCGGGCCCACGCCAGACCCTTGACTCCCCAGGATGATGGGTGAGACTCACAGGATGTGTTTTCATGACTACCACAGCCAGGCAGTTCTGCGAATGAGCGTGCTGAAAGGAGACCATTCATATGTTTCTTCATTCCGATCTGCAGTGGAGCTTGAGCTGGGAATTGGGGAGAGCAGAATGAATGACATTATGCTTCTGTTCTCCAGGGGCCGGTAGTCTAGTAGAAGCTGTGGGCGGATTTTGGAATATGTATGTTGAAGTGCATCAGTGAACCAGCCAGCCACCTATGTGGTATAAAGAGGGCTACCGTTTATTCAGCTCTTGCCAAGTGCCCCCTTGAGGCTGAATGCACCAGTTGGTTTCTTTCACTTCATCCTCATTTTGGACAGAAGCACCCAGCTTGGCCTTCTAAGACTTACAGAGTCAGATCGTGTTGACCCTGGACAAGGCCAGGGGTCCTTCTTATTACTCAGGAAAAAAAAGAAGGGGTTCCAAGATTTGGAGCCTCCCTCTGACCCCAAAGCTAGTGATGAGACAGCATTTAGGGAAGGGACAACTGATCAACCTGAGTCCACTGAGTTTCTTTCCTGGTGTCTCTTGAAAAGAGAATTGCCCTGTGATGGTGAGGATCACAGAGGTGACCAAGAGCCAGAGGCTTCATGTGTGTGAGAGGAAATCAGTTTTGCTTCCCTAGGGTGGCTGTGGTGTGCATAGGAAACACTATTTGTGAAAACATCGAGACAAAATCAATTGTGATACAATAAAACAGCACTCAGACTTCTGCCTGAACTTCTTGCATTTCAATGGAATGTCCCCCTAGCAGCAATGAGTTCATTAAAACCAACCATCTACCCAACCGTCCATGCATCCATCCATGCATCCATCCATCCATCCAACCAACTAACAAGCCAGCCAACCAACAAATAAGTTCCACCTACTCCTTCTGCTATCATAGCACAGTTTTCAGAACCTACTTATTGCTGGCCACTTATAAGGAGAGACAGGTAGTGAACAAACAACTTTTCCCTCTAGTTTACTTTAGCTACATTATTTTGTTAAATATTTTCTAAATCACACCAGTCACCACATACTGGCTCCAGAAGAAATGAGTGTGTGTGTTGCTGGGAATCAAACCCATGACCCTGCACCACATACTCTGCACACACTCTACCACTGAGTTCTATCGTCACCCTGAGGTGAGAAGTGTGAGCAACAGAAAGGTTAGGTCATCGTGCTAAGGTCACAGCAAGCCAAGTGTTTTGCCTCCAGAGAGCCTACTTACCAATAATGCAGTAGCCATGGAGGATTGTATTTTTTTTCAGACAGGGTCTCACTTTGTAGTTCAGGCTGGCCCTGAGCTCACTATGTAGCCCAGGCAAGCCTCAAACTCAGCAATCCTCCTGCCCCTGCCCCCTGAGTGCTGGGATGACAGGCATGAGCCACCACGCCCAGCATTGTGGTATGTGGTACTGATTGCTGGTGGCTGAGTCACCATGCCTGGTATTGTTGTATGTGGTTACCGAGGATGGAACCAGGGACCTTTAGTTTGCTAGGTGGGCGCTAGAACCACTGGAGGGTTGTATCTTCATGGGATGTGGAAGAGTCTTTATTCCAGGTGTCCAAAACAAACAGTCCATGTCTTGCCTGGGCTGAGGCTTCTTTAGTATAGGTCAGAAATAAAAGAAATATTTTACAGATGGTTCCCCTCTTTTCCAAGATTGTACCACCATGAGGCCTTGAGTTCTGTTATAATTTGCAGACTTACCCTTGGGTCTGGGGAAGTTCTACTCTTGGGAAAGACACTCCAACAGCACGAGTCTATCTCCATCCCAGAGCCAAAAGGCCTTGAATGACACATCTGGCTCCTTAGTGGATGCCCCAGGAAAGGCAGTGGCTGCGAGTGTGTGAGGCACCTCCTGCTGGGCCAGCTCATGTGCTAGATTGGAAACATGTGCCAGTTGCTATGTCTCAGCTTTCCCTGATCCCTCCAAAGGCAGGAGGCTGAAGTTGGGTGTGTGTGGGGGGGTGTGTCTATAAACTCAGCACTCTAGGGGAGGCTGAGGCAGGAAGATCACCATGAGCTCAAGACAATTTGATCTACGTAGTGAGACTCTGTTTCGAAACAACAGCACCAATCAAACCAAGACCACAAGCAAAAGAATGTGGGGCCAGCTGTAAGAAGATAACAGCTACTGATAACATATTTCCTGGTGTCGAGTATTCTCCTGAGTACTCTCTGTGTTTTAATTCACCTCTTGCTCACAAGCCTGTTTTACAATTGGTGCCGCTGAAGCACAGAGAGGATAGTGACTTGTTCAAGGTTGCACAACCTGTTAGTGCCACAGCAGACAGTTACGGGCCCCTTGCCAGCCACCCAGCTGTGTGACCAGGGAGTGACTCCTCCTGGCGGCCGGCGGGCCGTGGGACATTTCCAGGCCTTGGGGCCTCCTCTCAGGGCCCTGGGAGCTAGCTGCCTGTGGTGTCTGCTGTCCTGCTCCATCATGCCAGTCATCAATCCCTTGCGCAGCACAGCTGGGACTGGGCTGCAGACCCTGTCGTCACTGCCATGTTTTCATGAGCCTGATAAACGATCCTGCTGCAGCAGCTCGAAGGGCATCTGCGCAGAGTGGTTCTGAGCAAGATTCTCAGAGACCTTTTTCCATATCCCATCCATCCTCGGCTGCCTGGGACCAGAACAACATGGCTGCCAGCAGCCAGAAGCCGGTCTAGAGGTCTCCAGCCTGGAGACGGAGGGCACAGGGCAGGGCTGCTCCTGAGGAGTTGCATCAGAGATGGCCCAGACAACATGGAGTCCCTCTCTTCTCTCTGTGTACAGAAGTTCAAGGCCAGCCAGCATTAGTGTGTGTGTGTGTGTGTGTGATATTCTGCAGTCTGGCCTTTGCTTTAGCTATTAAAGTGCATGGTGTATGCAAGAGCTCATTTTGGGTGGGGATTTAGATCAGTGGTTCCAGTGTTTGCCTTGCAAATGTAAGGTCCCTGGTTTGATCCTCAGTAACCACATACAACAATGCTGGGTGTGGTGAGCCATGCCTACCAGCAATCAATACTACATACCACAGTGCTGGGCATGGTGGCTCACACCTGTAAACCCAGCCCTCAGGAGGCAGAGGCAGGATTGCTGAGTTCGAGGCTTGCCTGGACTACATAGTGAGCTCAGGGCCAGCTTGAACTACAAAGTGAGACCCTGTCTCAAAAAAAAAAAAAAAAAAAAAAAGAGCTCATTTTACTTTCCTATCAGCCCCAGAGGTGGGTGTTAACAAACGCATTTTACAATCCCAGCACTTGGGAGGCTAAAACAGGAACATTGCCTTGAGTTCAAGGTGAACCTGGAATGCTGAGTGGCACTGCATCTGCCTGGCAAGTCCAAGGTCCTGAGTTGCATCCCTGGTACACACACACACAAAACTAAAAAACAAAAACAGAAAACCTCCAAAGCAAACTCTGCCTTACTGATGAGGAAATTGAGGCCCAAGTGGCCAATCAAGAACTTGAATCCAAATACTTGTGTATTATTCCTTATGCTTTCCTTTAATATTAAGACCATCTTTATATACTCCAGAAAACTGCCCCTTCTGTGCGTCGCTTGTTGGCCTAGTGCAGTAGATTATACACAAGATGGCTATTCCAACCCTAGTGAGCCTGAGTTCAGATTCAGCTCCACGGTTTTCTAAGTGTGGCTGGGGCAGGCCTTGCAGTTGGGGAGTCTCAAGTTTGATTAGGGATAATAATGTCAAAATTGCAGGGAATTTTAAAAGATCACATGACAACATCCTTGGAGGTACTTATAATGATATTGAGTAAGTGGTAGCCACTAAGTTAGTATTGTTGGTAAGGATTACCAATATTCACTATGAAGTCTTAGTCTGAAAATCTGAAATTACATTTGTTCTAATGATCTACTGTAGGTTTGAGCTAATTTCTTTGTTTCTTTTTTTTTTTTTTTTTAACATAGGGTCTTGCTATATAGCTTAGGATGGCCTGGAAGTCAGTATGTAGCCCAGTCTAGCCTTGAACTTAGGGGACCCTCCTACCTTAGCCCCCCAGTACTGGGATTGCAGAAGTGCACCACCGTATGTAGCTTGGCATGGCTATTAGGGTTTCATTTATGTATTAAGGTCTGTTGTTGCATAATAACCCTTCAAATATCCTGCTTCCAGTTCAGAACCCTGAGAATATGTTACCTTACCTAGCAAAGGGGGCTTTGCCACCTGAGTTTACAAGAGTGATGAGAAGGATATCCCAGGCTATAATCTGGAGGGCCCCATGTAATCACAAAGATCCTTGCAGGAAGGAAGCAGGGGTCAGGGTTGGAGAAAGAGCTGTGGTGCGGGAGGCGGAGGTGATGTGAAGGTGTTTTCCTGCTTGCTTGGAAGACAGAGGTGGATGCCACCAAGACAAGCGGGTACCTCTGGATGCCGGAAGAGGGGAGGGCACAGATTTGCCCACAGCTTCCCTGGACTGCCACCCTGGACTGCTCACTTCGGGAGCTGTGAGACAATGACTTTGTTCTGAGCCACAGATGTCGGGGTCATCTGTTACAGCAGCAGGAGGACACGAGGATAAGATCCTTGTGGAATATTTTCTATTCTAATTCTGTAGACATTTGTAAGCACCTCTGCCAAGGCCGGGACTGTGCTGGCTTCTTCTACCTGACTGTGTTTCTACAAGGGGTGATCAGAAAGTACGATGAACATTTAAATTAAAAACAGTGCATCATAGCCGGGCGTGGTGGCTCACGCCTGTCATCCCAGCACTAGGGAGGCAGAGACAGGAGAATTGCTGAGTTCGAGGCTTGCCTGGGCTACATAGTGAGCTCTGGGCCAGCCTGAACTACAAAGCGAGACCCTGTCTCAAAAACAAAACAAAGCAAAACAGCGCATCATAGTAAAAGACACATTGCCGTGAATCCCTCTCAGAATGCTCCTCTTTGAACACAGCTATCTCATCATTCTTGCAGCTTTCTGAAGCAGTGCTGGAAGCTTCTTTCAGGAGTGTCTTTACAAGTTGTATTTAAAAGTACAGTGAACGCTGCCGCCAAGAATCCTCCAACAGAAAGGCAGGCTCGTGAACACGCCATGGTTCCTCCTCATCCATTTTACTCACCAGGTCAGATCTGGCACTGTGCTTCTGGATCTTTCCCCAAATCAAAATGACCGCAAAAGGGAAACTTATTTTATTTTTTTGAGACAGGGTCTCGCTTTGTAGTTCAGGCTGGCCCTGAGCTCACCGTGCAGCCCAGGCAAGCCTGGAACTCAGCAATCCTCCTGCCTCTGCCTCCCGAGTGCTGGGATGACAGGTGTGAATCACCACACCCGGCATTGTGGTATGTGGTTACCAGGGATTGAACTCAGAATTTTGTGCCTGCTAGGCAGGCACCGGAACCACTGAGGTAAATAAAAGGGAAACATTTTCAATCAACGCGGGACATCGAGGTAGCCGCAACAGTGTAACTAAAGACACTCATGAGAAAGGACTTCCAGAGCTGCTTCAGAAAGTCCTGAGGTTGGGGGGATGAGTGTGAAGCAAGGGAAGTGTTTTGAGAGGGGTTTGTGGCAATGTGTCTTGTAAAAACTTTAAAAACTTTAAACATTCACCGTATTTTCACACAGACCGTGTATAAGCAGCATGCTGGATGGATGCGGCGAGTGTGGGCTTTGACGGAGGAATCCTACAGCAATCCCATCTCTCCTGCCTGTTAACAGTGTGATCTCAGGCTGTTATCTGGCCTCTCTGAGCCTTGGTTTCCGTATATCTCAAGGGGACAGTTCACTCACAGAAAGTACTTGACACAGGCGGAGCACTTGGCAATGCTCACCCCATTAATGTCGCTGCCTGCTTCTCCCAGGAGATGCTGTGTCCCTTGACCTGGTGAACGCAGCCTCTCGGAGTAGTGGCCAGGGCCTCCTGTCTCTGGGGCTGTCCTGGGGGCAAAGAGTCCGTCCCACAGCCTCCAGGACAGCGTGAGGACCAGGCACCGGGGAAGAGCTTGCTTTTGTCCAGGGCTTTCCAGACAGAAATAGCTGCTTGGGCCGTCTTTACTTGGGGGAACTTTGGTGTCACGACGGTCACCACACAGGACCTGTCTTGCAGGGACACAGGCGGGGCACTTGGCTCAGTCTATACATAAAGGGCTTCAGACGAGCACTTCTGCCTTTGGGTGGGTGGGTGAAAACAGGGCTCACGTTGGCAAATTTTCACTTTTCCTTCTACTCAGAGTTGCAGGAAGCAGAAGTAACCACAGTGGATCTTAATCTTATAAAAACCGTTGCCCCCAGGCTTTATTTTCACCCAAATCACCTCCATTTGCTTAGCTGTCTGCTTTCAAGGTCCTGTCTCCTTTATTGTCTCCTGTAACGCCCTCAGTAGGTCTCTCAGGAAAGCACTGCTATTCCAAGGCTCCTAGTGTCTAACCAGGGTGGCACAGAAATGCATCCTAGCACCCAAGCTGCTAGCACCCGTTCTGATTGGCCAGGACCACGCAGTCAGCAGGGCTACTCATTTGCATAGTACTCTTGCCTGTCCCTATCCCGCAGGTGAGAAAACTCAGATGGGAGACGGATGCTGTAAAGGTTGCACGGATGAACCCGGACCCCCGAGTCTGAGAACCGTCAGCTCTTCTCTCTCTCCGAGCTGGCCCTCTTTATGGCAAATTAAATCACTCTGGCTTTAAAGACTCCATTACAATGCCCTGGTTTCTTTTCTTTTTACCACCTCGGAAGCGGCTGTAAAAATATTAAAACCAATTGCCATCATCTTTCAGGCCGCTGCATTTATGAGATGTAGCTTTCAAATGAATGGAAATAATCGGAAACTCCCTCCCCGTTCCATTCTATGGGGACATTGCAGATTTATACAATATTTCTGAAAGCTCTTATAATAGGGCATATGCACTTAGGGCATTAATGAAGTCGGCTCGGTGCTTGCTAGTCTCATTTCATGGAGCTAATTGTTAAGTGTTTTGCATACTTACAATTGAACTAAATTATCCCAAGCTAGCTGGTTTCAGGAAGTGTTAATTATATTTCAGTAAAGGAAAATCAAGGCTAAAAAATCATCCACTTAGAGCTTATCTATTTATGAACATCTCATTCTGGAGATCTCAAACATATATTTTAACGCCATGTGGAATATTGAGATTAATATTTTTTCACCAAAGAAACCTTTATTCTTGCCTTGAATAGGCCCCTCCGCCCCCACCCTTCTAGGGTTATTCAGCAGAGAGACTCAAAGTTGAAAGAAGCCTTCTTTTGTATTTCTGGCGCCTTGGATCTTTAAGTTGGATGCCAAGAACAGCATTAGCCCCATTCATCTTGAGACCAAGTGGCCTTCTGTAAATGATATTAAGTAATTAATTTATGGGTCCTGCACAGGCCATTTAGGACCAAGCACTCCCTGGTTCCTGAGGCTCGAGGAGGCCGCTCGCATGGAAGCTTTCAAGCTGGGGCTCGGGTTGGAGAAGCTGAGTGGCAAAGGGCTGTCACCTGGCTCTCGGTGCTGAGGCGCAGGTTGGGGTGGGGCCGGGGAGGGGTGCCCACACACCTGCACTACCCTTTTGCACACTTCTCTTCCTTCTAATGGCTCGGAAGTTGGAGTGAATGCCTGACAAGCTCAGATCTGAAATTAATTTTCTCTCTTTTTGAGACAGGCTCGCTACGTATTCGGGCTGGCCTTGAGTTCACTATGTAGCCCAGGGTGCCCGTGGTGATCCTCCGGCTTCAGCTTCCTGACTGCTGGGATCATAGGTGTGTAACAGCATACCTGGCATTTCTCTTGCATTTGTTTTTAGCTTTCTGTCTATTTGCTCCTGTATTCTTTTTTCTTTTGGTACTGGAGATTGAACTCAGGACCTTGCACTTTCTAGGCAAGGTGAGCTACATCACTGGCCCTTGAATGTATTCTTTTGCTCCTTTGGCACACATGGACTTGACTGTGGAAGGCCCATTGCAGCAGAGAGAGCACAGGCCAGGGGCTGGGCAGGGGGAGCTGAGGACCACACAGTACATGCAAACAGTGGTCCCTCTGCATCCATGGGAGATCAGTTCCATGCTTTGAAAGTGCTACTACACTTTGCCTATAACCCTTGTAATCCTCCCACCTACTTAAATCATCTCTAGATTATTCATGATACCTAATACAGGGTAGATGCTTTGAAAATAGTTGTTTCACCTCACTGTCCCGGACATAACGACAAAGCAGCTGTAGGTGGTCTGTACAGACATAATTTTTTTTTTTTTTGAGACAGGTCTCACTTTGTAGTTCAGGCTGGCCCTGAGCTCACTATGTAGCCCAGGCAAGCCTGGAACTCAGCAATCCTGTCTCTGCCTCCCGAGTGCTGGGATTACAGGCATGAGCCACCACGCCCAGCACTGTGGTATGTGGTATTGATTGCTGGTGGGCGTGAGTCACCATGCCCAGCCTTGTATGTGGTTACCAGGATTGGACTCAGGACCTTGCACTTGCAAGGCAGGCGCCAGAACCACTGAGCTAAATCTCTGGCCCCCCAGACATAATTTTTTGCTGAGTCCTTTCTGTTCAAGATTGGTTGGATCCTCCCAGGTAGATTGTGTGGGGTCAGAGGAGCGAGTGTAGCGCAGGGCCTCAGAACCATTGGAGGGGGTTGGCCCAGCCCAGAGCTTCTGATTCAACAGATCTAGGAGGGCTGATATTGGCCCACCCAACAGGTTCCCAGGACATTCTGATGTTCTGGCCTGGGGGTCACCCTTTTGAGAACCGCCATGGAGGACTCAGGGATGTAGGAGGCTATACCCGGAGACCAGCTCAGTTTGTATCCAAATCACATCCATCACTATTGTGCAGCTCTTTTTGGCTGGCATCAGCAGTGACAGGGAGTGACCCATGTGGGTTGAGCTGTGGATGGTGAGTGACTGGCTGGACTCCCACCCCTGCATATCACCCTTCCACAGCAAGGGGCTGGACAGCGGGTCTCCACTGTGGAACACTGGTGACAGACGACACTTGAATGTTTGTTTCAGCGTTGACTCAACCCAGAGCCTCAGGCAGGTAGACAAGTGCTCTGAGCCCATACTACAGGCCCAGCTCTCTTCACTTGATACTTTATAGAGTGGAAGGAGAATGACTCAAGACCTGCCCTTGGGTGGGATAGGGTGTCAAGGGGGTCGGGCAGCCCTTGGAGACCCACTGAGGGTAGAGAGAATTGTGACACAATGCAACTGTTGAGTTCTTCAGCAGTAGTGGCCACATAGAGGTGGTTACGACCTACATAGTCATGAATGTAGAACACTCTGGTCAATGCAGAAGGCCCTGTTGGACAGCGCAGGTTAGGAGTTTAAAGGAGGATGTGTGGGTGGAGCTGCGAGAAGGCAAGTGACAGAGACAGAGAAAAGAGGGCCTGATCACCTTTGGCCGGAGAGCTGGTGTTTTCACACTGCCACTTTGGCTTTCACACATTAGTTGCTTTCAGGGATCGCCACATACAAGGCCCCCTTCCCCATTCAGGACAGGTGCATAGGTGGTGCTGAGTCAAAGCCAGCCAGTTATGGAATTATCTTGGAAGTGGACTGGTGAATAGGCGGAGAGGGAGGAGGCTAGGGATCTTCTTCCATTCCTCCTCCCACCACCTCGAAGCAGATGGACATCTTGGGACCAGCACTAGGAAGATGTCCTCCTCTTCTTCCATCATTGCCCTGGCACCCGACGCCCCCTACTCCCACCTTTTCCTACAGTGACACATGGTGGGTGGCCGGTGCTGTTTCTGAGTGTCCCTTGCATCACACACCCACACATCAATTCAGGTGGCAGTTTAAAGCCAATTAAAATTTATAAGCCACAGGTAGTGAGTGAAACGCAGAGGATTAATTTTCTCAGCGCAGTTTTAATCTGTGTAATGTCAGGGGCACTCCTTCAGCACCCGCAGGATGGCGAGGAGGGGGAGGGAGGTGCCTCCCCTCTGTGCTGGGCTGTAAATGCTTTAATTGGTCCCACTGGGCTAGGGTGGTGCGGTTGTGCCTCCCCGAGCCCTGGAAAAGGGCAGAGTCAGCAGTCCGGATGCATCCTGGCTCCCACACCTCACTGCCACCTTCTCCCATTTCTGACCAGCCCCCTTGTGCTCTGTGCATCCCCCAGAGACAAGTAGGAAAAGACCAGTCTTGGGTGGCCCAGCCCCCAGGACTTCGGGATCAATTCCCTCCCAATTAGGTGACCAGAGAACCTGCATGCAGTTGAACCATGCTGCAGGGCCTGCGTGCCCCAGATAGCCCAGACAACAACAGGCAGAGGCTTTACCAGTGGGGAGGCTGTAACTGGGCAGGTTTGCGGTTGTCTCTAAGCACGAATGCTAAGAAAATATCCTCCCGGCTGAGTTCCAGTCTTTATGTTTTCCTTGGCTTCTGTGAACCTTACCAGTCAGCGCTGAACTCCTGTCCAGCCTCCCGCCTGGGGACTGGGACAGCGAGGCAGGGTGGCGGCCAGGGCACTGTGACAAGGGCCTACTTGGTGTTTATCAGGCTTATGATCACCTCGAAACTCACCTGAGGCCCAGCCCTGTGGCTCAATCTATTTTCTGTGGTGGTAACCGGATATGTGAGCCTGCGTATTCTGGAAAGAAAAGGGGGGTTATTTTGGCTCGTGGCTCTGGAGGCTGGCACAGATATCTGCTTGCCTCTGGTGAGAGCCATGTGCAGCAGTACAGATGGCAGAAATACAGACAGGGAGAGGGTGCCTGTGTAAGGGCGGGAGGGGACAAAGGAGCTGAGCCATGTTACAGTGACCTCTCCAGCGTCTGCTGCTCACCCTTTCTTAAGGGTGGAACCCTATCATCCAACCACTTCTTTTTTTGTTTTGGTTTTTTGGTTTGGAACAGAGTCTCGCTATATAGTTCAGGCTGGCCTTGAACTCATGGTGATCTCCCTGCCTCAGCCTCCCCAGTGGAGGGATTATAGGCATGTGCTGCCATACCCACCACTCAACCATCTAATAAAGACCATGCCAGCTCCCACCTGTGTTCCACTCGGCTCCTGGTTTTTACATGAATGTCAGAGGAGGCAATCCATATTCAAACCATACCGATGGCTCCCTCATCTAACGGCCTGGGTGAGGAAGTTCAGAACGAGAGGTCCTTTTGGTTTTAGAGGACCCTGAGACACTGGAGCGGGCCTTAGTCCAGATTCATTGTTGCCAGCAACAGTAATTTATTTATTTATTTATTTATGTGGTACCAGGGATCGAATTCATGACCTTGTGTTTGTAAGGCAGGCAGCAGCAGCAGCATTACTGAACTAAATCCCTGGCCCTCTCTGGCTGATTTAAATGGTAAAGGAATTTGTTGAAGAACAGGATCGCTCAGAGCATCAACCAGGGAGAGGGTGGCCGGGTGGCAGGACCACAGAGTCCTCACTGGGTGTGTGCCCGGGACCTGCTCCGGAGCCCTCGGGACCCCCCAGATGGCTTCTCTCTTGCCTCTTCCTCTCCTTGCGTCTTAATTACTTCCTTTGTTGTAGGGACAAAATATTTGACACCCACAATGTGAGGGTGAAGAGGATGACTGGGCCTCATGTTTCAGCCCACAGTCAGCTGGCCAAGGCAGGACAGCATGGCGAGGGGCCTGGCCCAGGAGAGCTGCTCCCAGCATGGCAGACAGGAAGCAGAGGGAGAGGCAGGAGCTGAGGAACGAGAGAGACTCTTCCAAGCCTCACCCCTGGGAACCAGCTCCTTCCCCCAGACCCTGACCAGAAACCAGCTCCCCAAACCAGCCAGCCACATTGCTTAGCATCTAGTCACCCCAAAGCCCTGCCTGTGATCGCATGCATGGAGAAGGGCACTGTCCTCTGACAACTCACGGTGACGGGGTGTCATCCATGGTGCGCAGAACCCGACATAGGCGCGCATGGGACCGGGAGTATGTTGCCCCCTATGCAGTGCAGCGGCTAAGCCAGGCTGCTCCCAGTCCTGTGCTACACGAATGATTGCGGAGCGGACTGGCTGGCTGCTAATTACCCAGGCCGGGGCCGGCTTTGTGGTCCGGAGTTTTTCTGCCTTAGCCAGGCAGAAAGAGCTCAGGGTCGAGGATTCTGGATGTGGATTTGTTAGAGCTGGTGATTCTCAGAAACTTCCTCCCTCTGGCTGGGGCTGCAGCAACTTCCTCATAGGGAGAAGGAGGACGCTTCAGGCACCTGGGGCAGCGATCTCTCACAGCCCGGTCTCATTTCCCTCTTCTCATTACCAAGTGCCAATCAGGTCAGGAAAATGAGGCAAATGAGTAACATTCTCCGCTTCTTGAAAAATCCCTTTTCCTATAGGCCCAGCTCAAATGGACCCCTTCGCAGTGCAGAGTCCCTAGTGCAGGCTGTGCGGTTGAGCTCTTTGTTGTGGCATGGATAGAAGCCCAGGCACAGGGCACAGGGGGAGAGAGAGAGAGGGAGGGAGGGAAGGAGGGAGAGAGACGGAGACAGAGAGAGGGAGAGGGAGGGAGGGAACGAACAAGGAAGCGGGGGAGAGGGAGATTTTCACTCCCCTAAAGCAGGGCTTGGCTTTCCAGCGGCCTCTCATGGGCCAGGCAGTCTCAATAGTCTCAAGTGTTGAGAAGGGTCAGAAGAAGCCTACAGCCTAGAGAAGGCACACCCTTCACAAAGACGGAGGCGGAGACAGGGGGCTTGAGGGTAGGAAGAGGGGCTGAACCACAGCCTGGCAGGTGGGGCTGATGGGGACTCCGCTGTACTGTGCTGGGAGGCAGGCAGTCATGGGCCGTGGGCCAGGGAGGCCCAGCCCAGGCCACAGCTGCAGCGATTCAGCAGCTTGCAAGACACAAATAACCAGAAATGCAGACAGCACCTTTTAGCATTCCTCATTAGCCCTGGGAGATACTTCCTTGCAAGGGGGCGACCCCATCACACCTGAGTCGCTGCAGACCTACCTGAGCGGAAGGCCAGCCTGCGCACAGACACCTGTCCCCGGCTCTTCAGCAGTGGCCCAGACAATCACCCAGCCCCCTGCCCTCAGGCCCACCTTTCCCAGGTGATGGTGCTCAGATCTTATTAGTTAAGAGGGGGACTAATTTGCGTAATGGAAAAAGTCGCGGAGAGAGAGTGTGGTGTAAATGTTAATCGTTTTTTTAACTTCACATTATGTGATCCGTTAACATTAATATTTAATTTAATGCAGTCAAAAGATTAATGCCTGTGTTTATTTCTAAAAAAGGCAAGGATGCTTCAGGCTGCTTTTCAGCTTGCTAGAGCTTTGGGAAAAAAAAAAAAAATATATATATATATATAAAACAACAACACACCCAGCACAGGAGAAATGTATTCATGGCATAATAATACAAGTATCCTCTCCCCGCCCGCCTTCCCTCCCCAACTCCTAAAAATAAGCCACAGGGTTCTAATGGGGACACTGATTAAATATTCGGCTCTGTAATTTATGCCCAAGTGAATCCCAACAGGAACCAGAGGCCCTGGAAATCTGTTGTGAAATAATTATCCTGAATGACATTGTGGGGATGGTCTGCGAGGGTGCTGTCAATAATGCATTAGCCCAAATCTGCTTGAAATACGGCAAGGAAATTACACGATCTTCATGGGAACCTGAAAGAATTATCAGTAAACAAATTTAATCAACTTGATGTTATGCATACCACTCAAGCTCTTATTATCTGATCATCTGGGTTTAGAACGCGCAGGGGAATTGAATGACGCGGGCTGCGGGGCCTTGTGTGTGTGTGTGTGTGTGTGTGTGTGTGTGTGTGTGTGAGTGTGTGATCAGCCTCAGGTCTCTGCATTTCTCCTCCTTAGCTGCATAGCATTTGCATTTTTCTCTGGCCTGATTGTTGGCTGCGAGTTTTCACCCCAGCCTGGCCCTTCCATTCCCGTTTCTTCAGGGCCTGAGTGCTCCATCTGCCTTTTACTTCTCTTCTACTTCCCAAAGAAGGGCTGGACATCCCTGCCTGGGAGCTCAGAAGCAATCAAGTAGGACAGAGACTTAATGTTGGGACCTGGAGAGACTGGTAGAAAAGAAAAGGTCTTGCTGGGTAGAGTGGTATGCACCTATAATCCCAGCACTTGGCAGGCTGAGGCAGGGGGATCACTGTGGGTTCGAGGTCATCCTGGGCTATATAGCCCTATCTTTTGAGTCCTATATTAAAAAAAATTTCAAGCAGATGAACAAAGTCAACCCAAACTAAACCAAACAAACCAAACAAGAAAGAAAAAAAAAAGGCCTTGTAAATTCTTGGTGAGGATCTGACACTAATTTGTGGGGTAGTCTTCCTTGAATCCTTTCCCTTTCTGCCTTAGTTTTACCACCTGAGAAATGGGCCTGGACTGGCTGTTCCATGTGATTTCATGTACTGGGGATTGAACTCCGGACCTTGTGCTTGCAAGGGAGGCGCCAGAACCATTGAGCTAAATCTGGGGCCTCATGACATCTTAATAGAGGTGTGGCAGCCTGTCATTTGCTTGGCTTGTTCTCTCTGTCCTCTCACACCTCATGACCACACGGGAAGTTGGAGGCAGACTCAAGATGACAACTTTCAGAACCACTTCTCATAACCTCTCTGTGCCCCAGGGCAGACTGTTACCTTCCCCACACACAGAAAGTCACAGGAAGCATTTAGGGTCAGGGAGCTTGAGTCAGCCTTCCTGGGTCTGCAAATCCCTTTTCATTTTTAGGCCTCGACTTAACTAGCTGGATGAGGTGGCCTCTTTTTCTAGCTCTGCATTCTGCATTGTCATCTGATTTAAAGTCTCTCAACTGGATTTAACTTTGTGCTTTGAGGAAGAGAGTCTAGTGCCCATTTCCAGATGATCACCCTTCGTTTTATTCCCATGAAGTGGCAGTATGTTCTTGTCATCGGTCAGTCCCAAGGTTCGAGCCCTGTAGGGAAGACATGCTTATGAATCCTACTTCATGCCTCGTGTTGGCTGACCTAGTGGCAGACTTGGAAAGTTCTACTTGGGGACTAAATAAAACCAGTCCCTTCACCAGGTTCTCTTAGAGTGTTTGCAGGGCCTGTTACTATACTTGGTGTTAGACAGGATGACCGTGACGCTTTGCTGAAGACGACTAAGTGCTATGCTTTTGCTGACTTTCCCATGGCCTGGTGATGGGCGAATAGGCATTGAAGATAGGACCGCGAAGAACGAGACTTGTGCTGTAAAAAGCACCAGAAACAAAGTGTTACTGACCCCTGTCCAGGCTACTGAGTGTGATCTTCTACCTCCAGCCATCACTGCAGGCTGGCCCTGGATCCCACGGAGCCCCAGCCTAACAAATGAAAGTCTAGCTCTGGTGCTGTTCAGTATGGCAACCACTGGCCCAAGGGGGTGATTGAGAAGTTAAAATGTGGCCAGTCCAGACTGTGATATGCTATAAATGTGAAATGCACTCTGGAATACAGTACAAGAGCATGAAATGTCTCATTCATAATACAGTTCTTTTCATGAACTTTATCCTTTCCCTGATTCTGGTTGCAAACCAAAGCAAATTTCCCCATAAGGTCAACACTGAACATAATCATTGAATATGATTCAGTTTGTGACCAATTTGGTTTTTGAACAGAATCATGGAAAGAATTAAGTTTGTGAACTGTATTTTATGCTGATTACGTGTTGAAATAATATTTTGGATATATTGAATATTTGGCTCTATCAAGTTAAATAAAATCTAGTACCAAATTTAATATTGCCTGTTTCTTTTCATTTGTTGTATGTGATTACTGAAACATTTAAAGCTACATGTGTGTCTGGCATTGTATTTCTGCTGGATTGTGCTGGTTTAGATATTAAAAGCGCTTATCTCATGGGTGGAGGGAACCCCAGGAGGTGATGAGAGGGTCTCTCTCCTCCCAGTTCTCATGCAGGAGCCCCAGGGAAAGTTTGTTCCCCATCTCACGTAATGGATTCTCTTCCCAAAAAGATGGGGTAAGAGATCCTGGAGAAAGGAAGATTGGCACCTTATTTCATTTCATAGGCAGGGAAATTGCTGATCTCCTTTTTGCGCTTATTTGGTCAGGGGTATAAGACAGTTGGAGTGTTGTAGGGAGAATTATGGTCCTTCAGTGTTGTCTGGCATCCATTCCGGCAACCTGTGGATATGCTACCTTCTATGGGAAAGGGCTTTGGGAGATCTGATTAAGTTAAGAACCTCAAGATAGGGGATTATCCTGGATTATCCAGCTGGGGCTAATCTAATCACAAATCCTTAAGAACTGAGAATTTTTCTTGACTTGTGTCAGAGAAGGAAGTGGTGACAGGGGCCGTGAAGAAGAGGCAGGAGATATCAGCAGTGTTAAGGAATTCAGTGGGCTTTGAAGATGGAAGAAGGGGGCCACCATCCAAGGAGTGTAGATGTCACCGCAAGCTGAGAACACTGAAGAACCAGATCCTCTCCTGTGAAGAAACATGGCACCCCACCTCTTCTGATCAGGCTGGCCTCTTGATCTATAGGCCAGAGAGATAACGCTACCTGAAGTTGTGGTAGTTTGTCATAGCAGCAACAGAGAACAAAACAGGGAAGGTGGGTAGGAAACAGCGTGTTGAAACCTAGCAGTGAAAAGTCATGTGTTGCTCATAAATTGAGTGTAATACTTTACATTTTATTGGTACATTATATATACACATCACAATTACACTCCATGTTGAGAATTTGTACCAGTATATGACACAACTTAATTCTCATTTTCCCCCTCTCCTCCCCACTCTACCTCCCCCACCCCTATCTATATACACAAACATTATTTCCTTTTTTTTTTTTTTTTGAGTATACATTTTGCAATGCACCTGGACTTGGGCTTTTTTTTTTTTTTTTTTTTTTTAGGCCTGGGATGGCCCATCAAAGGGAGTGAGGTGACAGAGGAGGTCACATGAGCAGGTCTTGGGGATGTGCTTTGGAGAGCCCCTCTTCTTGAAAGGTCTCCTGAAGAACTCACACATGTGTCCCAAGATAAGTTTGAGACCTACCACATACAGACTATTATCAAAAATGGTGATGATACTGCTACAAAAGAGCCACAGTAGAGCTATCAATATCAGTTAGTAATAGGCTGGCTATGCTAAGTAACAAATAGTCCCAAATCATAGGGCCTTATGGCAATAAAGATGTATTTATTGTTCAATCTCCATGTCTGTCTCTGTACATATCCTACTGTAACTCACACCCGTGACAATTATGAAATCAAGTCACATGGATCCACTTAGCCTCAGTGGGTCAGAAAATATAATTTCATCATGTGTCTGCAGGGAACTGAAACTGAGGATATTTACTGACCAGCAGTGATGTTTGTCAGTTCCTCTCTCTATCCTTTCCATCCCGATTCCAGGCCCAAAGCACATGAAGAGAAGGGACCTAAGAAAAGGGAAGGAGTCTAAGAGAGAAGGCTTTGCTCCTCCCTCACAGTAAGACTCCTAGCAAGCATGGGAGGAAGCCGAGGATGTGAGTACTGAATTAGATATACAATTACAAGTGTGGGCCAGACTGGACTTTCATTTTCAATACTGAAGATGAAAGGAGGCTGGGGGCTCTTCCTGCAATGTGATTACCGAATTGGGACTGGAGATTCATCAGGCCGTGGAGGAAGGCAGGGCTCAGAAAGCCATAAAGCTGTTTTTAATGTGCGGTCCACTAATTTCAGACTCTATTAAACTGACTGCCCATGCATTTAATCCCCATAGTGATGCTTTCCAGTAGCCTCTATTATTATCTTCGTTTTGCATACGACAAAACCAAGGCTTAGAGAGTGCAAGTTACATGTCCAGTGGCACAGAGCAAGCCGCTAACTAGGACTGGGACCCAGATTTGCCTAGTTTGTGGGAATACTCCTGCCTCAGCCTCCTAAGTGTTGATATTATAGACAAGCATCATCACACCCTGCTTTTTTTTTCTTTCTTTTTCTTTAATGGATGCATTTTAAATGCCATCTTTGCTTTGCTGTACCATTACCCTGACGTAAGTGACCCTTCGGGAGTGGACCAGCAGTGTCATCTCTTTGTGGATAAGAGACTAGTACAAAGAGCCCCGGGATGTACCAGAAGGGACCCAGCCGCCCCCCCTGCCAAGCCCTGCTACCAGCTGACCTGTGTTACCTCATAGTACCCTCAGGGTGTTGTATAAATAAGCGGATCCCTGCTAGGAGGCATCAGGAGATAATGGGAGTTGGCCAATGTCAATAACTAGTAGATTTAAGCCATGTGTAGAGGTGTATAGCTGTAGTATCAGTGCTTGGGAGGCTGAGGCAGGAAGAGTTTGATGTGAGTTTGAGGTTAGCCTGGGCCACATAGTGAACTCAAGGCCAGCCTGGAATACATAGCAAGACTCTGTCTCACAAAAGGAGAAAACAAAGAAGATTCAAATCTTGATTTAAGAGTTTTCAAAACACTCAGCAACAGTATCCCAATGAGTGAGTTTCGCAGGGCGGAGAGGCCATTGTTGGGGGGTTGGAGGAAAGCCATGGAGGTGGCAGGTGAAAGTGCTTCATTAAGCACACACTGGAGCTTGGGACACAAAGTGGGCAGGGGTGATGGCCCGAGAGTGTAGGAGCAGTGGGGGTGAGGGCAGAGGCCCCTCGCAGCCAGATGGGGTTGTCTGGGAAGCCAGGCTGAGCTTGGTGCTGTTCCCTGGGGCCCTGGGGACTGCATGGAGCAAGGCCTGGCACCCTGAGGGAGGGACCCTGGGGTGCTGGGGTATCTGCTCAGAGTCGTCCTCCCCTTAGCAGGTGGGAAGCAGGAGAGGCCTCAGTCAGGCAGAAACAAACCTCAAAAGAAAGGCACGGTCAGGGTTGGAGAGGACACCAGGGAGGGTCCCAGAGGCGGCAGACGCAGCGGAGAGATGGCATAGAGCAGCACTGAGCGATATCCACGCCCTTTATATTTTAGCCCCTTTGTTTATCTGACCTCCCTGGGAGCCCTTTTCCACAGGGAACTGGAGAAATGCAATGTGCCGATGGGCAGTAGTCAGCCTCCTGTTTGTTAAATTGTTCTCACTTTTCATTTTCATCTTGTCAGCAAGACTGCTGAAGTAGTCCATCCCCATGGGATCGACACTGGGAAAACCTCAGTCCTCTAGAGTTTCCCGCCCTCTTCTTGGCCTTCCCTAGACACTTCCCAGCTGTTAGAAGAGTTAGCTGTACCCTCAAGGCAGCAGGGAGAGAGACCTCAGTTCTGCACAGTGTCCTCTATACCCAGAGACTTGTCTGTTTGTGCCCTAAAGACGCTCCTTCGGCCTTCTGGCAGACGAGCAGTTGGCTGAGTCTGTGCTGTCGGCTCTTTGTCCTCAGGTCATAAATTCTTGTCCTTTTTGACCTCTTTTCCTTGCTCTCTGCCCTCCCAGTATCTCTGGTGTCCTCTCTGATGGGAAGTGGGAGCCCACTGGCCATCTCCTGCCATCTCTTGCTGTGCTGTCACTCTCCACCATGTTGGAAAGACACGGATGGATGGTTTTTTCTGGATCTTGTGCAATCAGGCTGGTAGACACAGGAAGCAGACCTTGAAGGTCTTGGTTTTCCATTCATTCTGGTGTATTTTTGTTGGGAATCACTGAGTTGCTTCAAAGCCCAGGGTGCCAGAGGACCCGCAAGGACATGACCCTGCCATGTAGCACATATGCACAATGGTACACATTTATGTAAACATGACTTGGCATAGATGAGCATCCTGGCTTTATGAGAAACAACTCACCGCAGGCCAGATGGTACAGAATGCTGACTGTTGCCTAAGTTTCAGGACAAATGACACTTGGTCAATCATATTCCCTGATTCTCCTGGCCAGTGATTGGTTTGGGGATGAAAATATGACCTGTATTGGGGCTGGCCAATCTGATTTCCTGACTCTTCCATTTACTGGATTGGTTCAGGAATGGACATGTGACTCACATGTGTGCAGTGAGACACAGCTCTGAGGACTCAGAACTTCATGACATTTTGAATTGCTATATAATTTACATAAAGCAAAAATGTATAGATCTTCAGTGCTCAGTTTGAGGAGTTTTATATGTATGCTAACTCATGTATACAACATTCAAAATAAATTAAGATATAGATCATTTCCATCACCTGAGGAAACTGCCACAGAATCTTCTCTATTCACTTCCAGAAAGCTCCTTCTTGTCTCTGTCCGGTCAGTGCTGTCTTCTCCCAACACACACTATAGGCAAGCACCATGATGACTTGTATCACCATAGGTTATTTCTCCTGTTCTAGAACTTTCCATTCTGGACATTTCGCTCTCTTCGGGACAGGGTTGGTGACCTTAGAAGGAGTGGAAGCAGAGAGCTTCTCCCTCTCTTTGCATGGACAAGGACTGAGGACAGGCGATATGGACACACAGCGAGAAGCCAGCCATGTGTCAGTCAGGGAGGAAGCCCTCACCAAAACATGCTGAGCCTCCACAGCTGGAAGAAACCAAAAGTCTGTTCTTTAGGTCAGCCAGTGTATATTATTTTGTTATAGCAAAGTAATCTAATGCATACTTTGGTATGGCAGATGAATGTACTGGCCTGTTGTGTCCATTGCTCAAAAGCTCCCTCTTCCCTCCCCATACTCTATTTCTTCCTTTCTTCTTTTTCTCTTCCTCCCTTACTCCCTCCCTCTCTTCTTTCCTTTCTTCCATTACTACCATCCCTCCCTTTATTCCTCTCATCCTCCTTCCCTCCTTTGCTATTTTTCTCCTTTTTTCTTTCTCCCTTTCTTATTCCTTCTTTATTTCCTCTCTTAGTGCCTCCCTCCCTTCCTTTTTTTTTTTTTTTAGAGAGGCACAATCTGAACCCATATGGAAGGAAAGAAACAAATGTACCTCATACCATAGCTGGATCATGGTCCTGACCTTTGGGACACAACAGTCCTCTGCAGTTTTGTTGCAGAGCGTATGATCTGTGCTTCTTTCTCTTGGGGTCT